>CAUYLG010001454.1:0-200682 GCA_963573385.1 Cacajao melanocephalus
CATTCTAGCCTGGGCAATAGAACAAGAATCTCATTCTCTCTCCCTCTTTCTCTTCCTCTTTCTTTCTCTCTTACATTCTTTTTTTTCTTTCTTTCACTCTCACTTTCTTTCCTCTCTTTTTCTTTCTTTCAAAAAAAAAAAAATTAGCTGGGTATCATGCTGTGTCCCTGTAATCCCACCTACTCGGGAGGCTGAGGCAGAAAAGAATCGCTTGAACCAGGACTTCCTGGTTGGTTCGGAGGTTGCAGTGAGCCATGATCATGCCACTGCACTACAGCCTGGCAACAGAGCCAGACTCCGTCTCAAGAAAGAAAAACATAAATAAATAACTGGCTCGTACAGGAATCAAGTCTCAGGGCTGGTGTACATGCGCTGACGAATTCAGTTGCCCCCATTTGACCAGAGATATTAAAACCTGAGGGAGAGATGGCCCTGACATTTTTGCTTCCAGAATGAAAGTGTGAAACACGGTTGAGCTCTACCTGTGTTGGCAGCGTGTAGTGAAAACACCTGTAAACCTGGGGCCACTGGATACACAGAAGGCCTGTAAAGATAAAACATGAACTGCAATGCTACACCCACTGGCCTGTCCCCTTTGGCAGGGCCAGCCCAGCCCTCTACACACTGGCCCCAGCAATGATTCTAGGTCGATAAACTTCCTAGGCTGTGTCTAAATTTAATTTTTAAAATTTTTGGTGATGTAGTTTCACTCTTGTCGCCCAGACTGGAATGCAGTGGTACGATCTCGGCTCACTGCAACCTTCACCTCCTGGTTCAAGCGACTGTCTTGCCTCAGCCTCCTAAGCAGCTGGGATTACTGGCGCCCACCACCACACCCAGCTAATTTTTTCGTATTTTTAGCAGATACGGGGTTTCACCATGTTGGCCAGGCCAGTTTTGAACTCCTGATCTACCTGCTTCAGCCTCCCAGAGTGCTGGGATTACAGGCGCGAGCCACTGCGCCCGACTGGCTGTGTCTAAATTTAAAAGAATAGATAGGAAGTGCAATTTTGAGATGAGAATACTGACTATGCCATTCTGTTCTGCACTTCTGACTTAGAATAAGAACAAAGTAATCAGGAAGAGGCACAAACAGATGGATTGTATTTTCTCAGGATTCACAATAACATCTGAAAACACCCAATCGCAACTGACTGATCTGAGGTGCTTGAAAACCACGTTCACCTGCGGGAAGCTGCTGTTCATACCACTAACAAATACCCAGCTTCCATCTGCAGCACATGGTTCCACCCAGCTATGCCTGACTCCTGTGACATTCCAAGACAGTCATTCCTCCTTTTTCCTTTGACACTTGACCACCACAGTGAGCTGACGCAGTGAGGAGCCTCCAGATAGGCAGGGGGCTTTTTACACACATTGCCATTGACCACCTCACCTGCAGACATAACCCAATGCCGGCCTTGTGAGTTTTACACTACGATCTTAGTATGGTTATTAGGATGGGGCATCACCCATAGTCAGGCTGAAGGCTGACAAAAGCATTTTTATATTCAAGTGCTTCTGAACTTGGCTGCAACATGACCGTGGCCTCGGGTCTCAAATCAATCACCAGGTTTGGGAGGAACATCCACAAAGGAGGCACCTACTCCCACAAGGTGGAGCTGGGGCAGAGGAAACCACAGGCTTTCTGCTCTGCCTGGGCAGATTCTTTTCAGCAGGAAGCAGAGCTGAGTTTCTGGTAGAGCAGGCAGCTGGTTGGGAAGGAGACAGACCGGTATGTGGGGTCCAGAGCAGGCTGACACATTCATGTCAGGGAGCTGGCTTCTCAGTGGCCTGGCCCAGAGGGTCAGAATGGATTTCTCCCCAGCCCACGCCAGCCCTGAGGTCAGAGCAGACGCAGCATCTTCATGCCCCTGCTCCCGTCAAGAGCAGCGTTTCTCGTTTCTACTACAGAACACGCTTCCTGAGCTGTCTCCATGCTGCCACCTGCAGGCCTTGCTGCCAAAGGACACAGAGCCATCTCCAACGCCCAGTTTTTGAAAGCAGCTCTTTGATGGTAGGAAACTCCAGGGTATGACACTCTCAGGGGTCTGGGCGGGGCTTTGAGCAAGTCCCACTTTCAATCTGGGTCTAATCAATGCTGGGGGTGGAGGAGACAGGCTGGCGGATATCCGAGCAGCTATGTCACTGGGGGCGGGGGATGCCTGAGGGCAGGGGGACAGAAACCACGTAGGACTTCCAGGTGGGCAAGGGCGCCAGGGCTGAGGAACAGATGCTGGGTGGGGCTTGACCTCCAGACCTCCAATCAGTGCCCCTCTGTCCTGCTGAAGACCCCGGCCTCCCTGGCCTCTCCCACTGCTTCAGGTCCCAGCTTAACTGCTATTTCTTCAAGGAAACTGAGACAGGAAGAATACAGGGTGGTAGCAGGAGAAGAGAAAATCCTGGGCAGCAGTTTCATGGGAATAGGCAAAAAAAAAAAAAAAAAAAAAAGTTGAAATAACTGCATAAGCTAGGGGCCCACAAGACCATAAAAATCAGGATATGGGCCAAGCTGGCTAAGACCAACTGGACCCAACATGGTGCTGGGTTTGACTCAGTTTCACCTGGGACCTCACTGTCTCCTCACTAGCATCCTCAGTCCTATACCCACCAGTGCCATGACCGGTCCAGGAAGACCGATATTTGGTGTAAAAACGGGTGGCACCACATTTCTGAGAAATCTCCACCTTTTTCCAGGAATCTTCAGGAATATTCCTCCCCTTAAAGAAACCCATAAAGGTAGCAGACCCCCAAACCTGCTTGCACGCAGCTCTCTCTGGAGTATGCCTGCCTTTCGATTTATTGAGTGTGTACTTTTTGCTTTGCAATAAATCTCCATATTTTCAGTATTTTCTGACTCATCCTTGAATTCCTTCCCAAGAGCCTGGACAACAGCTGAGGTCAAGGTCCCACCAGCGTTTGGGGACGTGCCCTATCTCACCGGCAGGCTACAGCTAAAATGACAGGAGCCAGGCACAGTGGCTCACTCCTGCATTCCCAGCACTTTGGGAGGCCAAGGCAGGCAGATCACTTGAGGTCAGGAGATCGAGACCAGCCTGGCCAACATGGTGGAACCCCGTCTCTACCAAAAAATACAAAAATTAGCCGGCGTGTTGGTGGGTGTCTGTAGTCCCACCTACTTGGGAGGTTGAGGTGGGGGAATCGCTTAAACCCGGAAGGCGAAGGTTGCAGTGAGCAGAGATTCCACCAGTGCTCTCCAGAGTGGGTGACAGAGCGAGAACCTGTCCGAAAAAAAAAAAGGACAGGGGTCCTGTCCTGCATTCACTGGCTTCCCACATAACAGAGGAGGAGGCTGAGCGCTCTGACGGCTGCGGAGGAGACTCGCTCTGCTCTGTTTCTCACCTCACCTCACCTCCCATCACTCCCTCCGCCTCGTACAGCCACACTAGCCTGCCGCAAGCTCCCAGCCGCCTCCTGCCTTGGGACACCAGCCCTGCCTGTCCCTCTTCTGCTGTTCAGTCACCCTCCAGAGTGGTCCTCCTAAACCCTGACACTCCTTCCTTCTCCCTGTTAGCATTCTTCCTGGAACCTGCTGCCACCTGACTAGGAGCCTGAGAGGGCAGGGGACCTGCTGTTCTGTTCAGCAAGCATCTCCTCTTGGTTTCTCTGAAATTTCCAACCTGTGGCCGACGGGGCCCACCCACATCCTCTGAGCTTTCTGTTCTGCACACCTGTGAACACCTGAGGGCTCCGTTCAGGCTGCTCCTGCAGAGGAGGCCTGAGGTGCCTTTCAAATAACCACAGCCCTCCACCAGCCACAAACAGAAAGCCTGTTCCAGAATGTTCCCCTGGCTCACAGGAGGACTGAGCTCCAGCTGCCCACAGTGGTCACCGGCTTGAGAATACACCCTTGGCTGGGTCCTCCCTTCCCTGGCTCCCAACCCTCCTCCCCATCCACATCTCCTGGGATCCCTTCCGGAATGAAATTCTCAAAACCCTGGGGCCATGTCAGCTTCTGGGGAACCTGACACACACATTTCTTCTTCTTGGACTTTTTTTTTTTTTTTGAGAGGGGCTCGCTCTGTCACCCAGGCTGGAGTGCAGTGGCATGACCACAGCTCACTTCAACCTCAACCTCCTGGGCTGAAGTGATCCTCCCACCTCAGCCTCCTGAGTAGCTGGGACTACAGGCATACATTACCACACCCAACTAATTTTTGTTTCTGTTTTTTTTTTTTTTTTTTTTTTTTTGGTAGACATGAGGTTTCACCATGTTGCCCAGGCTGGTCCCAAACTCCTGAGCTCAAGTGATCTGCTCACCTCCTCCTCCCAAAGTGCTGGGATTACAGGTGTGAGCCACCACACCCAGCCTCTTCTTGGACTTATTGATCTGTCTTCCTCACTAGCCTGTGAGATCCTAGAAGGTGAGGACTAAGTCTTGCTCAAGTTTTTATCCTGCGACCAAGCACTGTATCAGGCACATAAATTCAGAACTCAGAGTTCTCTCTCTCATTCATTCACATTTGTGCTCATTGCGCTAAGACTGACAGAATTGACAGAGGCCAACTTGCAGCCAGCACTAGTTGGCCAGATGACAAACTAACATTAAAAAAGCAGCTGATGGCATCAGGTGAGCTGCCGCGGACAAGCAGCCCAGACTCTATGCATTTGCAGCTTCATACACAACCTGACCTCTTTCTCTCAAGCAATCACTGTTCATGCTGGGACAGCCACAGAGAAGTGCTGGGAGGCTCTCCTGCCTTTAGGGTGGTTGGCCACATGATGACCCTCCCCAGAGCTACACGAGACCAGTCAGCCAGGCCAGCAAGCTGAAACCAGGCCACTGAAAGGGTTTTCTCTGAATGGCAATTTCTCTGCTGAGAAGTCTGGCTTGCCCAAGATCCAGCTGGGATCTCTGGCTCAAGAGCAACTGTGAGCCCCGAACTGACCGTTTTCTTTCTCCGAACTTTTTAATGCGTTGTTTGGCAACTGGACTCCCAGCAGAATTAAAAGACCTGCCCTTCCTGGCTTGCATATTGTTGACATAACTCTAGTTGTCATGACTGTAATTCAGACTTCACCAGGAGTGCAAATAAAATCAATATATGTCGAGGGATAAAGCTGAGGCCAACAGCCTAACTGTGGAGATTTCAGAAAACCTGGGGAAGCAGAAGAATAAGCGTGCTGGCATCCTTCACTCCAGCAATGCAAACACGGCCCAACACAGCCAGATGCCCTGCAGGGGGCATGAGCAAATGGGAAATTCTGACTGCAGAGGCTGAAAAGCAGAAAAGCAGAATGTCTCCTTAAGATGAATGGTCAGAACAGAGCATCCACCGTGCTGCTGACCTAAAGCAGGTATTAACTCATTAGAAACGCTCCCGCTGATGTGTCCCAAATCTTGAGTCCACCTCACTCATTTCCAAGTTAGGTAAAGAAAGCGGTGGGGGACCAGGCTCTGAGCAGCAGTCAACAGGCTGGAGTACTGCCATCCTCCTGTGAAACTGTTTTCCACCCCTGATGCAGGAGGAATCTCCTTTCAGCTCTGATGATGTTTGTCCAGTTCTTTAGAGAACAACAGACAGCGGCCCCTGAGAAGGGAGGGTTTGCATCCCCCCTGTATCAGGCATGGCTGGGATGAGCTCCTCTACCATGCTATGCTTCTGGCCCTCCGTTTGTAGGATGGGATGGTCCTAATGGTGTTCCTCTCACAGGACTCCTGGGAGGAGCAAATGTGAGGATGTTAGGGATGGCGCCTGGTGCCCAGTGACTGCTCAATGCCTGGTGCCTCTTGTTATTTTTTCCTATTCACCTCTGTTTTCTTAAGAGGACCCAGTGGCATCCTGGCACAAAGCTGTGACTCAGGACACATCTGTTGTTACACTCATGGGTCTCTGTGTGAGACTTCAACATATTCACCCACTTATCCCACAAACACCTGTGTGTGTGACATGCCCCAGGCATGGTGCCAGGGGCTGAGGAAACCAAGGCCAATAAGAAGTAGCCTCTCGTGGCCGGGTGCGGTGGCTCACGCCTGTAATCCCAACACTTTGGGAGGCTGAGGCACGTGGATCACCTGAGGTTGGGAGTTCAAGACCAGCTTGACCAACATGGAGACACCCCGTCTCTACTAAAAATACAAAAAAGTTAGCTGGGTGTGGTGGTGGGCGCCTGTAATCCCAGCTACTCAGGAGGCTGAGGAAGGAGAATTGCTTGAACCCAGGAGGCGGAGGATGCGGTGAGCGGAGATTGTGCCATTGCAGTCCAGCCTGGGCAACAAGAGTGAAACTCCATCTCAAATTAAAAAAAAAAAAAAAAAAAAAAGTAGCAGCCTCTCCTCTGAAGAACATGCAGTCCAAAGGTACTGGAGTCTGTGTCATCGCTGCCCAAAGCGTGGTCCTCGGAGCAGCAGCATCAGCTAGAGGCTTGGCAGAAATGCAGGCTCTTGGACCCTACCCCAGACTTACCAAGTCCAAACATGCATTTTAAACAAAATCTTTGGGTGGCTCTTGTGCACATTTAAGATTGAGAAATGCTGATCTAAGACAGTTGGGACATTTCTCCAAGTTCCACCATTCCTCTCAGAGTCACTGGTCTCTGAGACCCTTTCCACCTTCAACAATCTTCAATTACTATAAAAAAACCCGTGGGCAACTATGCAAAGAGCCCTGAACTTGGATTCCAAAGAGTTCAGATCAAATTTAAATCTTACCCATTTTTGCTGTGTGACTCTGGACAGATGACACTGCCTCTCTGAGCCCCAGGCTCCTTAGCTATAATATAGTAGTAAGACTGTGTCCCTGGGCTATGCTGGACTATCTCCCTGGACTGCACTAAAGGTGAAATAAGGTATCTTTTGCAAAAGCACCCTAGTGTAGCACCTCATGCTTTATTCCCTCCGCCCTGGTTGTTGTTTTTTGTTTTTGTTTTTGTTTTTGAGATGGAGTCTTGCTCTGTTGCCCAGGCTGGACTACAGTAGCATGATCTTGGCTCACTGCAACCTCCACCTCTCAGGTTCAAGCGATTCTCCTGCCCCAGCCTCCAAAGTAGCTGGGACTACAGGCACACACCACCATGCCCAGCTAATTTTTTGTATTTTTAGTAGAGACAGGGTTTCACCACATTGGCTAGGCTGGTCTCGAACTCCTGACCTGAAGCGATCTACCTGCCTCGGCCTCCCAAAGTGCTGGGATTACAGGTGTGAGCCAACATGCTCGGCCTCACTCTGGTCTTCTTTGCTTTGACCCAGAAAGGAGACAAAGTGTAAGAGACTTCAAGCTCCTGGCATGCACCTGCTCTGTGAGTGTAGTTTGAAGGCCTCTGGTATTCAAGAAGCAGCTGCATGCTGCCTAGGCTAGGCCTCTATGGGTAACTCACAGACCAGAAACCCTGTGGCCTGCAGAGATGTGTGAGGCTACAAATGGGCTTTGCATGAGCTCATGACCTGCTGTGAGGTTGAGGCACATCAACCTCCTGCTGTGAGGGAGCAGGAGAGGCCATGGGTCTTGGCTCTAGCTGTCTACCCTGATTTCCAGAAAGCCAACTGAAGCCCTCTAAGGGGCTGGGTTAATACTGCTGCAGGAAAAGACCCTGACTTAATAAAATGGCACAAACATATTTTTAAAAGGAAATAAAATGGGAACTATGATATATAATGCTATAAATAGAATGAAGTGACATTAAATGCAGAAGCTGTAGCGTGCTCTTTTTTTTTTTTTTTTTTTTTTTTTTCAAAATGAGACTAAAGCACATCACAGTTTATTGGCTATGATTCAACAATCCAGAACCCAGGATTTTTAGATTCCTCAAAAAATGGCACATTCGTATTTGGTGAAGTTTGGCATTGTGATGCCACTTGGATGAGCAGGCTGTGAGACCAGGCAGTGTTCCCTCCTCATTTGAAAATTTACTGATGACCTACATGTGTCTCACTTTATAATACAGATACATTTTTGAAAAGTCACAATAGTTTGAAGCTGTTAACAATTCAAAGGGTTCCTGCAGCAGCATTCTGTAAAGCAAACCACACAAAATGGATCTGAATACTGCAAACCCAAATTCACCCAGGTGGGGGTTATGGTACATGTGCAAACACACCTGTGTCTGAAGCTGTCCAGGTGTAATGTGAGACGCTCTCTACATTCAGCTTCCTATTAGGGGGTTTTTAAAATTAAAATTGAGAGGTGGTTGTGACAAATGACTTACATTATATATTTATGAGGGACTGCATGGCTGGAGGCGTTCATTTTCTAATAGGTTAAAAGTTTGCAGCTGCTGAGCTGTGACAGTCTGATCCACCGTACCAGCAATTTCAAAAGGTTTAACTTAATACCATAGATACTCTGCTGTGTTTGAATTTTATATAATGAATATATATTCTGTGAAAAAATCGACCATAAAGATAGAAATTTCTGACCTCTAATACAATAGCCTGCTGCCCAGAAATTCTTACAAGGGGTGCTGATTTATCTCCAGTATGAACACAAGTCCAGAGATTCATCTACAGTTAAGAATCAGGATCTGAAACAAAACTCCAAGCCTCCTGGTGGGTCCATCTTATAATCACAGAGCTTCTGGGCAGCCCTCTGAAGTATGGTTTAATGTCTAATTATCGGAGGTGTTTGATCCGGAGCGACTCCATCTTGAATAGGGGCTGGGTAAAATAAGGCTGAGACCTGCTGGGCTGCATTCCCAGGAGGTCAGGAATTCTTAGACACAGGATGAGACAGGAGGTCAGCAGGACTGTTCTCAGAAGGTATAGGCCATAAAGACCCTGCTGATAAAACAGGATGCAGTAATGAAGCTGGCCAAAACTTGCCAAAATCAAGATGGCGAGGGAAGCAACCTCTGGCCTCCTTGCTGCTCATTATATACTAACTATAATATATTAGCATGCTAAAAGACACTCCCACTGGTGTCATGACAGTCTGTAAATGCTATGGCAGCATCCAGCAGTTACTCCCATATAGTCTAAAAAGGGAAGGAACCCTCAGTTTTTGGAATTGCCTGCCCCTTTCCCAGGAAACTCATTAATAATCCACACCTTTTGAAGCCTATGATCAAGAAATAACCATAAAAATAGCCAACCAGCAGCCAGCGGACGTTGCTCTGCCGGTGGAGCAGCCATTCTTTTACTCCGTTACTTTCTTAGTAAACTTGCTTTCACTCTACTCTGTGGACTTCCCCCAAACTCTTTCTTGCATGAAATCTAAGAACCCTCTCTTGGGGTCTGGATTGGGACTCCTGTCCAGTAATGTAACTACATTCCACTTTAAATGTGTTCATTCTCACCTATTTTGTAAACATGTCTTCAAAAACACATGAGCTCCTAGCATTCTTGAAAATATGGCTTTGATGAATATACTTATCAAAGACAGTTGCAATGTGTGGAGAGATGAACTTGACAACAGGTTCCTTCTACTTCTAAGATTCCAAGGACAGACAGGCCAACAATGACCAACCACAGGGACAAATGAGTAATCTCAGATTTCTCCTACAATTTTTTGTACAATGATGAAAATCCTCTGTATTCACAGTTAATCTGAACAACGTTGGCAAAACAAGACCAATGGTGATTCCGTGCTATTCCATGTAACAGGGCGTGGTTAACAGAAATAGCCATGCAATATATAACCAAGGATGTCCGGCACAGCATGACACCTCTAAGGGAATGCATTTACCTGCACCCCCTGCAATGTTAGTTAAGAGAGATCAAGTGTTTCGGAAGCAGAAAGGCACAAAGAAACTGAGGGTTTTCGTGGTTTTGTTAATGGAGTATGGCCTGTGTATTTCTAACAAGCGCCAAGTCACGATATCTATTACCTTCTACTCGGTAACTGGGCAACAGGTCAAAATGATGCTACTTAATGGGCATGATAGCTTCCTGGGTGGCACAGTCACAGTAAATAAAATGCCTGCTATTCTCTGGCTCAATACTTCATCTTCTGGAACGTGCCAGAGTACACTGCTGCCTGAGGACCTTTGTACTTCGGCACTTCCTCTGATCCAGACAGGCACAGGACTCCTTTTCTTTTTTTTTGAGATGGAGTCTCACTGTCACTCAGGCTGGAGTGCAGTGGTGCCATCTCGGCTCACTGCCACTTCCGCCCCCCAGGTTCAAGTAATTCTCCTGCCTCAGCCTCCCGAGTAGCTGGGATTACGGGCATGTGCCACCAAGCCCAGCTAATTTTTTTGTATTTTTAGTAGAGATGGGGTTTTACCATGTTAGCCAGGATGGTCTTGATCTCCTGACCCTGTGATACGCCTCAAAGTGCTTGGCCTCCCAAAGTGCTGGGATTATAGGCGTGAGCCATGGCGCCCAGCCCTCCCTTCTTTCTATCTGTGCTCAAAGGATGCTTTAACCCTGAGGCTCCCTACTCCTTCTGACAGTGTCCCTGCACCACTTCCTGTGGTGTGCACTACCTCCCTCTCTTCCCATTACCAATTCTGTTTGTCTCTACTTGTTACCTTTCTCTGGCCACTGGGATGAGCACGGACAGCTCATCTGTTTTGTTCACCGGCACATCTCCAGCACGTAGGATGGTGTCTGGGGCATGGTGGGCCTCAAATATTTGCAGAGGCAATGAGTAGAGTATATGGGGGAAGGCAGCTTTTCATATAACATTTTTAAGAGGCAGAATTGTTGCTTTAAAATAATTTCTACAGCAATGCTGCCTCGTTATAAAAGTATACCTACTCATTTTAGAAAATTTAACAGGCGTGGATAAGTTAGAAAAAAAGAGAAGAAAATTTAAAACATCCACAATTTTATTTTTAAATTTTTATGTATTTATTTTTTATTTAGTAGAGACAGGGTTTCACCATGTTGACCAGGCTGGTCTCAAACTCCTGACCTCAGGTGATCTGCCTGCCTTGGCCTCCCAAAGTGCTGGGATTACAGGCACAAGCCACCACACCCATTTATTTTTGAGCCAGAGTCACGCTCTGTCGCCCAGGCTGGAGTGCAGTGGTGCAATCTTGGCTCACTGCAATCTTGGCTCACCTCCTGGGTTCAAGCGATTCTTGTGCCTCAGCCTCCCAAGTATCTGGGACCGCAGGCATATGTCACCAGGCCCAGCTAATTTTTGTATTTTCAGTAGAGATGGGGTTTCCCTATGTTGACCAGGCTGGAAGTCCTGACCTCAAGTGATCCGCATGCCTCGGCCTCCCAAAGTGCTGGGATTACAGGTGTGAGCCACCATACCTGGCCTAAAACATCTGTAATGTTACACTCACTTTGGCAGCACATGTACTAAAGTATCTATAATTTTATTACCCAGAGGTAATCATTAATAACATTCTGGTGGACATTCTCCTGCTCCTTTCTTTTCATGATTTCCAATGTGATACACATAGAATCAGATTGTGTGTCACCTGCTTCTCCCCTTTGCTTATTGTGAGCTTCTGCTTATAAGCACTCTTCTGCCACAGGATTTGAGTACTGCATCATATCCACTACATGGCTCTACTGTAGTCGAGGTGACCATTCCCTTACTGTTAGACACCTAGGTTGTTCCCAGTTCTGTTTTCAATAACATGCAGATGAACGGTTTTGTGGTCCAAATCTGCGTGAGTCCCCAGGATAGATTCCCGGATGTGAAATTGCTGGAGATCCCCAACAATTTCAGAATAAAATGAAACATTAATTACTTGTGTGTGACCTTTTTGGGGAGGTAACAAACGAGTACCCTTGTGCCCAACTGCACAAGGACAGACATTTTAATCTCACCATGAAAAGTCAAAGAGAAAAGGAGGAAGCCCAGAGTCAAGGCAGCCTAATTCCTGAAGGCAGGCTCTCGGTTTTAGATTGCGTGTCTAAATACATGGTTGGAATTTCTAACTGTACTTCCTTGTCAGATTTGGCTGTGTCTATGTGTTTTATGTTCAAATGCCAAAACAAAAATACATCTTTACTTCCACAACATGGGAAGTGGTCTTAGAAGGTGCTGTGGTTTGAATGTCTCCCTCAAACTCACATGTTGAAATCCTTAGCCCGAAGGTGGTGGTGTTAGGAGGTAGGGCCTTTGGAAAGTGACTACGTCATGAGGGTGGAGCCCTCACGAATGGGATTAGTGCCCTTATAAAGGAGGCCTCAGAGGCTGGGTGTGATCCCAGGCTCATGCCTCTAATCCCAGCACTTTTGAAAGGCTGAGGCAGAAAGCTAGCTTGAGGCCAGGAGTTTGAGAAGAGCTTGGTCAACATAGTGAAACTCCCATCTCTTCAAACAATAATTTTAAAAAATTAGCCGGGCACGGTGGTACGTACCTGTAGCGCTAGCTACTCGGGAGGCTGAGGCAGGAGGATTGCTTGAGCCCAGGAATTTGAGGCTGATTGTGCCACTGCACTCCAGCCTGGGTGCCAGCATAAGACCCTGTCTCTAAATTTAAAAAATCTTTAATAAAAAGAGGCCTGAGAGGCTCCTCATCCCTTCCACCACGTGTGGACAAAGCCAGAAGATGCCATCTGTGAACCAGAAAGTGAGCCTTCACCAGACACCTCACCCGCTTTGATCTTAGACTTCCCAGCATCCAGAACTAAGAGAAACAAACGTATGCGGTTCGTAAGCCACACAGATTATGGTATTTTGCTATAGCAGCCTGAGTGGCCTAAGGCAGAAGGGGAGCTAATTTGTATGGAGAGCTTAACAGTGATCCTTAGGTAAATCAGTCCCCGAAGCCACCCCACTTCCTTCTGACTACATTTTTCTAGTTGCACAATTTGATCTGCAACTGCAACCTGGAAATAAGGGCCTGGGTGATTCTTCCCACACAACTGGGTCCACAACTGCCACTCGGAGTTTTTTCCCCGGAGGCGGGAATCACAGGTGACCGGCAAATCACAGGTGTGCATCATTCCCTCTCCTGCTGGCAAATGCAGCGAGTGCCTCAGAACCACAGACTGTCAGCCACAGAAGGGTCCCTGGGAAGTCTGACCTGCCTGGGATGCAGATGAAGTTGCTGAGGTCTAGAGAGCTAACTCCACTACATCCCCTGCGCCACTTGGTGGCAGTGCTGGGGGAGAAGAGAAAGACGTGGCTGTTCTCTACAGAGGTCCTGAAACTGGATGGTGGATCATCCCGTGCGTTCCCCTGTGCTAAGGGTTGCTCCAGCTGGGCTGTAATCGTCTATTAACAGCAGGAAGATGACAGAGCTTCTAGATTTCAAAAGAAACTTGGGGATACTCTCATCAAGGCTGCCCATGTTATAGATGAGGAGAATGAACCCAGGGGGAAACCGTGAGATGTCTAAATCAGTTTTCCATCCTGGGCTCTGAATCCAGAACTTCAGTCTTTGAATTTAGTGCTGTTCCTCCTACATTGAGGGTAAGCAAACTTTTTCTGTAAAGGTCTAGGGGGTAAATATTTGTGGCTTTGTGGGCCGAATACCGTCTCTGTCGTAACTCTCCAACTCTGCCACTGTAGCTTGAAAGCTACAAAAGTGGGTAAAGGAGGGAAACTGTGTTCAGATAAAGCCTTAATGGAGAAAACAGGCGGCAGCTGGGGTCTGGCCTGTAGACTGCCGTTTGATGACCCCTGCCCTGTATCATCCAGGTTCTCAAATCATTCATCCTCATTTGCAGTTAGAGTTCAGTAAAATGTCTGTATCTCCCTAACTAACCTATTAGAACAGCGACAATTAAGCATCTCAAGAGCACTAGAATTAAATCACTATCCAGGCTCTTCCACAATGCTTGCTATGGGGGCCAGCACAGGAAAAGGAAATCTGGCAGCCAAACAATGGTGGTGAATGAAGTATGTACTCAGCAGAGCAAAATTGAAGGGTAACACGTTCCATCGTTTTCTTAATGAGAAATATCTTCATGGGCACACCCAATTTGGCTGTTGCCACAGTTAAAATAAATTCACAGGCAGCGAGAGGGCCTCCATTGTCATGGCAACTGAGCCACACTCCAAGGAGAAACGTGGGACCCCGTGATGTGCTGGCACCCTGCCAGATGTGGAAACTGCAAAGTGTCTACTTCTTTTCATGCCACATCATAGTCACCTCTAGTATCCTAGCGTGTGATTTTCTTTACAGCCAATCCAATTTTTCCCTGTTTCCCAGATTTGTCTGCTGATAATCGACACATCAGTTAGGCTGGCTAATCTTGATGGTGCACCCCTTGTCTCACCTGCTAAACACCTCCTGGAAAGGCAGTTTGCCCTTGTACCGGGTTCTCCCCAACTGCTACAACTCCAGGCTTACATGAGGATTCTCCACCAATGAGCTTCAGTTTTTCCATCCGCAAAAATGTTGTTTTACTCCCACCAGGGAGCTAGCTGATGGCACACTTGTATCTGATGCCTGGCTTAGAGGAAGGCCCAGGGTGCACTGATACAGCCATGACATAGCTTTGTTCAAGAACTTTGGGCGGTTACTAATTTTTGGAAACCTATTCCTTTTCCTGCTAGGAATGCTCCCCTTTGGAATTAACACCACAATGGCTTTATGGGTTGGCTATGGCAGGGTCAAGAGTCACATGAACTCACAGATGTCATCAAAGTAAGTGGTTTTTCAGACTGTCAGCAATATAGCTTAGACGTAGGGAATTCTCTGCTCCTAATAAAAAGCCAAGGAGATAGAAAATGGGCTAGGACCCATGCAAGCAAGAATAGACTGAAGGAGCCATCCATCTCTTCAGAAACCTTTGACTTCTTTGTAGCACACTTAAGATCTTCTAAAACCAAGGAGCAATTGGGAGCACAGGGTGGTGATCTCATCTTCATGTCCACTAAAATGTAAAGGCATCCAGGCAAAAGTTCATTGCTATTTGTTGTGTGCAGGTGACACGGAATCTTTCATTTGCACATCTTTACTGCCCTCTTGTGGTATTTAGCGTCTGAAGCAAGTGCTTGTTAGCTGAGATCTTTTAGCAGAAATACACCTAAGGTTCACCAGTCTGCCTTACAGAGGTGAAGTCCTAATAAACACTGCAAGATGGCACAAATGACACAAAACTGTATCTATGCAGATGCAAAAAACTGTTTCCTTTATAGTAGATGACCTGAACCACTACTGTAAGTGCAGGGGCTTTGCAAAATGCCAACGGAACTATAGAGTGCCTACTTTTGATGCCCAAAGTGGGTTTTAGTATCTCTGGGTGCTCCATTTGTAGAACACAAAGATCCACACAGCTGTAGACCTTTCTGCATTTCCTGAATCTTTCCAAACCCTTGACGGGGCGCAGACTCTGCAAGCCACAGATCCAAGAAAAGGCCCTGGGGGGAAGGGAGGCAGTGAGGGCTGCAGGGGGCCCTGAAGTGGACTGAAAGAGCCACTGTGTTTATCTTAGACACAAAGAGTGACCTGAAAAATAGTGAGAAGTCATGACAGTCACGTGAGGGCAGAGTTCAATGAAAAGGCCATTTCTGGGAAAATCCAGTTGGAGCTCAGCGAGCACAGAACAGCAGCTCCTGAAGTCAATTAAAAAAAACAGTAACAAAACACACCCAAGTGATAACTGGCAATAAAGCCCAGTTCTCCAAGGAAGAAGGTTCCAGAGCCATCCCTCCATGACTCTGCAGCTGCTGTGGGAAAGGAAAACAGGATGACTGGGCATCCTCACAGAGAAAGAGAGAGAAAAAAATCCTATCCCCGAAATGCTGGATACACTGCTCAGCTACCCAACAGAAATTTCTATAAAATGTCTCTGATGGGGGCAAGCATTTTGAAAGCAGGGCCGACTGTCATTAAATTTAGCACAGTATTTCCATAATCATTGATTTCATCCTACCCTCACTGAGCCTTTTTAATCCACACCAATTTTTAAAAAGAAGGGGCCTAATTATAGCTCAATGGGACACCTGCTCCCAAGGCTGGCGGCAGCTGCACTGTTCTGGGCTGTTCTCAGAGCCCTCTGTGTCCAGCAGCTCACGGGGGACCTTGGGGGCACTCAGGAGGCTGATGAGCGTGGGATCTGGAGTCTGCCAGCAGTGGTCTGAAACACCAGTAAAGGTACTGCTCACTTCTCTGAGGCCTCGGTTTCTTCATCTGTAAAGTGGGTCAACACTCTCTTCCTCATCCTGCAGGCTTGGGAGCCGCCCATCCTGCGGTGGTGAGGGTGTGATCAGAGCTCGGGGCCAGTGACTGCTGCCATTATGACTAGTCTTGCCACAGTCATTGCCTGCTGCCAGGTGGCAGCGTCAGAAGACAAATTCCCATTCCAGGAAGGGGGAAGAGATGAGGCAGCAGCAGAGTGAGACCTCCCCTAAAAAGAGAGGGGCTTCCCAGCTGCCTCCAGGGGACTTGGACAGGACCAATGGCAGGCACAGGCCTGAGGACACAAGGGTGGCTGAGGTCAGGGGCCTTTTCACTTTACGCATGGTATTTGCACCCTAGTACTCTGGCTCCACAAGGTCTGGCAGCCTGAGGGGCTGTGGGAAGTTGAGGCATGGACTCACAAGGTGGCATTGTCCCTGAGGGAAGCAGCGGGGGTGGGGGGGATATGGCTGGGATACAAGTGGTCTGAAAGCAGAGAGCCTTGCACTGGAGAGGAAAGGTGTGTGGTCGGATCACTTTACCACCACGCGAGATACTCCTGACATCTCCCAGCTGTGACTGGTGGGCTTTGGAAGTGGACAGAGGTCTTATGTCAGTGGGCCAGGGAAGAGCCCAGGAAGTCTAAATTAATACAATTATCGTGACCCTAAGGGTATCCACAGGCTGCTGGGGCCTGGGGAAATGTGAGTCACAAAAGGCATACCCTTAGTAAGAGCGGAGACCATGGTCCTGTCCTGCCTGCCCCCACCTAAGCCATCACCTCTGTGCAGACCTGGCTGCCCACCCGTGACCACTGGTGAGTCATGGACAGAGCCCTCCCTGCCTGGTTCTTCGTAGCCTGTCAACAGAGAGAACCAGTGCCTGGGGCCAGCCTCGGACTGAGTGTTGACAAGTCTATTTTCAGAAAAAGCCACGAGGTAAAGATTAGCTCATGACCAAGCCAAGAAAGGCACTTTGAAGAGAGGTGTGAGTGAACAGTGGCACGCTACTATCGCTGCCTGGGTCAGGGTGAATTTCCAACACGTGGGTGACATATTCTTTTTCCGGTAGAGTAACCTGTTTCTTGTCCTCATAACAAAACCACGGAGGAAACATCAGAAAAGTGCACCAACACAAAGCACGTCAGAAAAGAGGCTGTGGACTTGACGCTTCTCGCCCCTGATCTTACAGTAATTCAGGATGGCTTCGCTTCACTGCTGCAGGTGGGAGTGGGGTGGAATATGGGGAGGCACGTTCCTACACGATGGGTTATTTGTAAACCTAATGTACCACTGGGGTCTCCCAATGTCAGGCCCAGGAGTGGTTTAGAAAGCACAATGAGACTAGGCGTGTGGACTCACGCCTGTAATCCCAGCACTTTCGGAGGCTGAGGTGGGCGGATCATGAGGTCAGGAGTTCAAGACCAGCCTGGCCAATATGGTGAAATCCCAGCTTTACTTAAAAAAAAAAAAAAATGTATGTGTGTGTATATGTGTGTATATGTGTATATATATATTCGCCAGGCAGGGTGGTGTGTGCCTGTAGTCCCAGCTACTCTGGAGGCTGAGGCAGGAGAAGTGCTGGAACCTGGGAGGCAGAGGTTGCAATGAGCCAAGATCATGTCGCTGAACTCCAGCCTGGGTGACACAGCGAGACCATCTTAAAACAAAACAAAACAAAAAAAGCACAACAAAGGGTTCACTTAAACTTAGCAATGGCTTCTTGGAAACCAGCAATGCACAGTGACACCTCCATTAGGGAAAACTCTGTAATTCCTAATTCCTATGGATAGAAGGTAGAGAAAAGGGTGACGGTAATGACTGCAGCCAACACAAGTCTAGCCAGGCGCTGTTCTAGGCACCTTCCGTACTTACTCATCTCATCATCCCAACAGCCCTAGGAGGTTGGCACTTTTAACATTTCCATTTTAGAACTGGAGAAACTGAGGAAAGAGGATGAGCTGAGTGACCCCAGGCTATACAGCTATGAAATGGTGGAGCTGGGATTCGAACCCTTGAACCCAAGCAGTGTGGTACTTCCTTACCACACCCTGCTGCCTTCTGGGAACGATGGGGTGACAGCCACGTTGTCCAGCAGGTGGGAGAAGAGGGACAGTCCTCAAGGAGAAGCAGACAGGGGCAGCCCCTCATTAGAGCTAGGAGGAGCCAGGTAGGAACCCAGGGAGGTGAAAGCCTCACCTTAACCCTTTCCTCTTATTTTTCTCGCCTCTCATTAGTTCCCTTTCCGGCCACATCTGAGTTTTACAGCAGCCCCCAGCTTTCCTACGTGCTGGGAAACTAAGCCCTGTGATTCATATGTTTCTCTGGAATAATAAACTGTTCACCATAGTAACAAGGACATAAACACAGCCCTTAGGTGCATCAGGCCACACAGGTGGAAGAGGTTTGGTCTCTCATTAGGGTTCCAGGACCCAAGTAGGGGTTCCTTCCATCAGAGTGGAAGTGTTCCTCTGAAGTAGCAGAGGGTGCAGAGAGGGTTTACTTAGTTGTTGTTTTTCTTTCTTTCTTTTTTTTTTTTTTGAGACAGAGTCTCGCTCTGTCACCCAGGCTGGGGTGCAGTGGCACAATCTCGGCTCACTGCCACTTCCGCCTCCTGGGTTCAAGCAATTCTCCTACCTCAGCCTCCTGAGCAGCTGGGACCACAGATGCGCGCCACCACACCCAGCTAATTTTTGTATTTTTAGTGGAGACTGGGTTTCGCTATATTGGCCAGGCTAGTCTCAAACTCCTGACCTTGTGATCCACCTGCTTTGGCCTCCCAAAGTGCTGGGATTACAGGCATGAGCCACCATGCCCAGCTTATTTGGTTTTTAAACAGGAACTGTTTCCAACTCCTGGAGTGATCAAGAGGTGTCTCTCTCCCCTGAGAATGCTGGAGGGTTTTCCTCCAGTGGAAGGAGTTGCCCAGTGGCTCAGTGTATTCAGGTATGGCCGACCTCTGGAGATGTTTATCCAAAGTCAGCACCCTGCACTGCATCATGGGACAGGGTTTTCAACACAGACAAAGCAGGGCACAGTAACTGTTCCATAACAACAGAAGCCTTGAAAGGCAGTTTTCACACACAGTATTCACCACACTCTGCAAGACTTATGAAACCTCAAGGAATATTTTTTTCTTTCTCATTCCCAGTATCTCTCAGTCACAAATCTGTGGTTCCTCCAACAGACACATCTGCAGGGTCAGGTACAAGTTCTAGAGACGAGAAACTCTAAGAACAATATTAGATGCTTTCTCTAGGGTGGTGTTTTTAAGAGAGTGTTATATGTTGATTCTAGCTTGGGGTGGGGGAGTAGGGTCTATCCCCTTGCAAATCCTTCACCCGAGCATTTGAGGGTTTAAATTTTCCAGTCTGTTCCAATATGAACATGAATGCACTGTGACAATCTTGGGCTGATTTTAATTACTAACACAGGCAATATGCTGAGAGCACAGCTGGTGCGTGGCCCTAACCAGCTTTCCAGAAGAGAGTGGCGCTAGCAGAAATGATGATAATAGACCAGGCTTTTAAAATCATTTACATACAAGTCGCGAAATCCCTCTCCATAGTCTGGGGCTAGAATGGCTGATTAGGTTGCAATGATTAAGTGAGTTGGGAAAAAAATTAAAAAATGAGCAAAAATGAAGTAGAGTGAGAATTATTAAGCCAGGCGTTAAGAACATCGGAATGATTACAGGATTTCAGCCTACGATAAATTACACCACATCGTCCATATGCACACACTCATGTAGTGTAAATACACCATACTGATTGCATGCTAATGCAGATGTATCCCTACAAAACTGAAAATGAGTCTTAACTCATATGTGATTGAAAGATATTTATTAACAGAAAGGAAAATGAGTTGTCCATTTAAAGATGCACTCTTTGTTTGTTTGATGCTTTCAACACAGACTTGAACTTATCTTTAATCACTGTGAGGAGGTTTTGATATTTGCTTGGTAAAATTTAATTGGTTTATTTTTGAGATGGAGTCTCCTTGCTCTTGTCGCCCAGGCTGGAGTGCAGTGGCGCGATCTCAGCTCACTACAACTTCCGCCTCCCAGGTTCAAGCAATTCTCCTACCTCAGCCTCCCAAGTAGCTGGGATTACAGGCACCTGCCATCGTGCCCTGGCTAATTTTGGTATTTTTTTGTAGAGACAGGGTTTCACCATGTTGGCCAGGCTGGTCTCGAACTCCTGACCTCAGGTGATCTGCCCACCTTGGCCCCACAAAGTGCTGGGATTACAGGTGTGAGCCACTGTGCCTGGCCAGTAAAATTTTAAACTAACCTAATCTGAAAAGGAGGGGAGATTGGTCTGTTCTCTGGGTGATTAAGACATGGCGTTTTTCCTCATGGGAGGGCCGTGGCCGCTTGGAAGGGAACACACAGACTAAGACACAAGTAGGTGTGAAATTCAAGCTACCAGATCAGGCAGTGCATCCTTAAGGGTGGAGAGCATGGCTGCATGCAGAGGCTTGGGAGCCACAGAAACCGAGGGAAGTGTTTTTGTGGAAGGAAAGTGGACGAGGAGACAGTGGAGGAAGAACTACCTTTAAGAAGCGGACATGACAGCTCTGTAAAAGATAGGAGAAGGAGAAAAACTGCTAGGTTAGTAGGAGAAATAGTACACACAAATGCTATGCGCAGGAAATGCTACACACAATTAGCGGTGCAAGAAAACAAGATTGAGTACAACACAGCACAGGTTCCATTTTTGATGCAGGCAGGCACAGGGGCCAGATGGTGACCCCGAGACATAGCACCGGGGTTGGGAGAGGAGGTGCGGTGAACCTTCCAGTGTGCTCTGCTCTGGAGGTGCCCCAGGTGTAGGTCTCATTTGGCCCCTGGAGGGGTAGGAAGTAACTCTTTCTTGTCGGAAGAGTGAAAGGCCTAGAATCACGCTTTATGTGGACAGGACCCTTGTCTCTTTCTTGTGGCATTTCTGTGTCTGAACGTGGTCTCACTCACATCAAATTGCTCCACTACATTCATGGCCGTTTTGCTCTTGGCACCCTTAAGGATGCACATGATGGGGCCGTGGAGTATTTGGATAATCCACCTGTTTGAGGTAACACATAGCTAGGTGCCCAATACTTTTACGTACAGACTGACATTTTTCAATAGATTACGATGAAACCAAACCTGCTTACCATGAAAACTATTAATAACAAGATTTTATTTTTTTCTTGATCATTCAGAAGGCTCTTCAGTATCTTGAAGTGCCCAAGATGACTGGTGAGAGATAAGCTGGCAGGACAGGGAGTTAACCAAGCTGTGGCTGACTGAATGCCACACAACCAGGGTCTGCTTTGCTTTTCACTTTCAACTTCTGCCTAAAAAGAAAAAATAAAAAAAAAAAAAACCCTATCTTGTCTGGAAACTTTCCTTTCTCACATACTAATGTGAGAAAAATAAGTTGAAATCATCTCAAAGAGGCCAGGTGCGGTGGGTCACACCTGTAATCCCAGCACTGTTGGGAGACTGAGGCGGGTGTATCACCTGAGGCCAGGAGTTCGAGACCAGCCTGACCAACATGGCGAAACCCCGTCTCTACTAAAAATACAAAATTAGCCAGGTGTGGTGACACACGCCTGCAGTCCCAGCTACTTGGCAGGCTGAGGCAGGAGAATTTGCTTGAACCCAGGAGGCGGAGGTTGCAGTGAGCCATGATCGAGTTACTGCCCTCCAGCCTGGGCAACAAGAGTGAGACTCCATCTCAAAAAATAATAATAATCTCAAGAGAGATTTCTCTACACGGATTCATGGGGATAATCCCCCAACTTCACACATAGTGCAGGAGGTAGCTTCTGGCAGAGAATTTGACAGGGATCAGATTTCTGAACACAAATCCCACAGCCTGAATGGGTCTTCACAGCCCTGAACCTGAACGGAGATCAGAGGCAAATGGAGGCTTTGTCTACTAAAACGAGCAACTGGTCAAATCATGAGTTTTTGCTTCTCTTTTACCAGGTATGGGTTATCTTCTATTCCATTTTATCATTATGGGCCTTTAAAAATCAATGATCACAAATCCATTTATGACTGTTCCCAAACTAGGCCATTTTGTTCCAACCCCAAAAGCTCTGTTTTAGGATGGCGATCTTAATCCGCATCGAGATTAAAGGGAACTAACAGCAGCAACAAAGACACTCTTGCTGCAATCTTGGTGTTGGATAGAACCTTAGAGGACATTTACGCTGGCATTTCCCCTGCATCTTTCTCGTAGTGTTGCCTGATCTCTGCTTGGATGTCTATAGGTTTAGGGTACTCTGAACTGAGTAGCTGGGATGCCCTGAGAAGTACCTGGCATGACTTTAGGAGGTTCCTACCTTCAACCGTCATCTGCGATAAGTCACCTGCTTTTACAGGGAGACAAAAAACATTTAGCAGAGATGCCCTGATACAAATGCCATGTGGCTTCACAGCCTTCCTCAGCCAATGGGCAGTTATTCTTAGACTCAAACAGACCTAGAAGAACTTCAAGGCTGTTTCACACTTGGACAGGACAGACCATCGCAAATCCCCTTTGAAAAGAAAAAAAATCAAAGGAAAGGCTGAAGGGACCCAGTTCAGATACACATAGCACCTCCTGCTCTACGTATCTGCAAGAGCTCCCAGGGAATCCTTCCTGGACCACACACCTGGATGCTGTGGGGGGAGATGAGGAGGCAAAACTGCTCTGCTCAAGATGAAAGTGGCGAATGGCAGGAAGCCGCCCGAGTGCCAAATGTTAACCACTTGGTTTTCAATTAAGTGCTGAGGACACGAGAGCCATTGAGTTCCCTGAATTCCTGACCAGGGACATCCATGACCCCACTTGGTTGGCCTGATGCACTGGGAAGTGCCACCGTCATGTGTACATCAAGGCAATGGTCCTAATGGGCAAAGAGATCTCATCCACGAAAACCAACTAAAACCAAAATACAGCACCATGAGCACCTCAGCCATATGTTCCTGGACCCCCTTTCGGGAGATGCCATTTTGAATTCTCTGAGGCCTCTTCGGTCCTATTTGCCTGTAAAAGCCATGTTACATCAGGCGAGCCATAATCTTTTCAGCAGTGAGGCTTAATCAGCGTCTCAAGAGCTGGAGATTCTGCTACATGGACAAAGAACTGACCTGTGGCATGGGTCAGACTCCCGCTGATCTCCGTTAGCTACCATCTAGGAGAGAGGGTGTAGGCTTCCCTCCACTACAAGGGTCAGGAGTTGTTTCCAGAATGTGGAGATGAGGTACAAGGTCTCATATCCCTTAGCGGTACTCCATAATGTTCCCAAGAGCAAGGTTTTGTCTCTAGCCCCAGGGACAGTGCTAGACACAGAGTAGATGCGGCATCCACCAGCAAGAAATGTCCAGAATGACTGATTTCTGGAGTCATAAAATGTATGGGAAAGAAACTGGTCCATCTTCAAGAACAATCAGATTAGTCACACCCACGAGTTTGATGCAACTGCCAGAGGAAGAAAGGGAGATTCTCGTGGCTCTTAAGTGTCCTCTCCCTTGAAGGCCTCCAATCAGCCTCATAAAGATGCTGGCTCAGACATCCTCCTCTGGGCTGTCAAAAAAAGCACAGGTGAGGGGTGGAGTCCTCACGGGCCTGATGTTTAGACTTCAAAGCATTCAGAGGAGGGCCTGAGGTTCTTACTCTGGAATCAGGGAGGTGACACATCTTACAGGTGTGTCTGGCAAGTAAGCAGTCATTAGACTGCACAGTCAGGGCAATTTTCAGAGGCTGGAGAATCATGTAAAGGGACGTGCAGGATTTGAAAAGCCTGGGACTGAGGGAAGTGGAGGAGAAGGGAGGGTCTTTCCAGGGAGCACAAGCAAGGGCTGAGGTGCCTGAATGAGCACGGTGGATGCATGGAGGGGAGTCAGAAAAGGGGGTGTCACAGGGAAGGGGGTGCGGGAAGGTGCAGGCTGTAAGACAGAAGCATCAACCCACACAGGAGGTCTGGGTCCTGTACCAACCAGCTTTGAGCACATCCCTTTTGCTTTTGTTTTCTGATCAGCAAACGTGATGTTAAACCTCTCTTCCAGTCTGAATACCCTATTATTCCATTAACCCAGAGGTCACAAACTTCTTCTGTAAAGGACCAGAGGGCACACATGAAGGCTTTGAGGTGCATTGTCGCTTCTGCAGGGATTCAACTCTGCTATGGTAGCAAAAGAGCAGCCGTAGACAAGACAGGAATGAATGAATGTGGTTGCGTTAATAAAACTCTTGGGCACCAGATTTTGAATTTCATCCACATTTTCATGTCTCATAAATATGACCCTTCTTTTTTTCAACCATTTAAAAACACTAAAACCATTCTTAGCTCATGGGCTGTATATACAAGCAGGTGGTTGGGTGTGGGTCATACTTCACTGATCCGTACGCTACTTAATATGGGTACTGGGGGTGATGAAGTCTATCCTTGCTGTCTTCACCACCACAGGAGACTGAATTTGTTAACTCATCAGTCAATAGGTTCCATCTTCTTGACCAGCATTTCTGAAGCTTCAATGGGCACAGGAATCACCTGGGGACCTTGTTAAAATAATATTCTGACTGGGTCAGAGGCTGGGCTGGGCTCTGAGACTCTGCGTTTTTAAATTATTATATACTTTAAGTTCTGAGATACGTGTGCAGAACGTTCAGGTTTGTTACGTAGGTATACACGTGCCATAGTGGTTTGCTGCCCCCATCAACCCATCATCTACATTAGGTATTTTTCCTAATGCTATCCCTCCCCTATCTCCCTACCACGTTATCCCTCCCCTAGTCCCCCACCCCCTGAAAGACCCGGGTGTGTGATGTTCCCCTTCCTGTGTCCATATGTTCTCATTGTTCAACTCCCAGTTATGAGTGAGAACATGTGGTGTTTGGTTTTCTGTTCCTGTGTTAGTTTGCTGAGAATGATGGTTTCCAGCTTCATCCATGTCCCTGCAAAGGACATGAACTCATTCTTTTTTATGGCTGCATAGTATTCTATGGTATATATGTGCCACATTTTCTTTATCCAGTCTATCATTGATGAGCATTTGGGTTGGTTCCAAGTCTTTGCTATTGTGAACAGTGCTGCCATAAACATACGTGTGCATGTGTCTTTATACCCTCTGCATTTTTAATTGGCTCCCATACTTAGAGGTGCAAGATCCAGAGCTCAGGCTGCTCACCACTTCCTCTTTCAGAATACTCAGGGAGTTCAGAACCCTTGTGACTTACCGCCCCAGGGACCTGGAATCTTAACTCTCTGTAAGACATGTTTTTTGGGGAAAACAACAAATAGCATGTTTCGTGTCACCCTTATTCTGGGTCTCTTAATTTTATTTTAGGGGCCTTTAATTTCCTTTTAGGTGCTTGAGATAGAGCCATAAAGACCTGTGACAATGCTTAGCTGCCATGTTCATGCTAGTGCCAGTGGGCATGGCTCTGTCAAGCCTGATATGAACTAACATTTCTTCAACCAGCAACATCCACCCACAAGGCCGTCCCTGTTAACTACAAGACACAGGGCTTTTATGCTGTTTCAGGAATTCACTAGACAGACAACTAGAATGCACAGTCTTTTTTGGTTTCCCAACAAAATTATTTCCTTGAGATAAATTAAACTGAAAACATGCTGCTGGCATGTTTTACATTCTAATAGAAATGCATGTAGCTTCCCTTATAGACGAATCAGAAATTCTGTGCAGTTGCTTTCAGAGGTTGTCTTGCTTCCTCTGGGTTTGCTCAGTTGAACGGCAGGTTAACCTCTGTTGACGGTGATCTAATGAGTGAAAATGATTTCTGCTACTAACCTGTCTCCTCTATCAGTTTAAGACTTTGCTTCTAAGACAAAGCTGAAGTACAAACATTAAAATATCTCTTTCAACTGCTGTGCATTTTATGGATTTTTTTTTTTCCCCTTAACATCACGCAGTTAAGAAAGTAATTAAGTAAGCTATTTAGGGACAAAAAAAACAGAGAGCATACTGGGGCACATAGATTTTTTGTTTTGTGTCTAAAAGGTCATCTGGTTTCCATAGTAACTATGGCAGGGCCGATCAGATCAACAAATAGCTACAATTTATCTGAGGGTCTCTAGTGAACTGTGTTTTGCGGGTTTTTCCCCTGCTATCTGGAAAAGAACAATCTGAATTAGACAAAGTCTTCAAAGACAATAGAGGCTTTGGGAAAATCTAATTTTGATCAAAGTAAAGAGAAAACTGCTTGCTTGCTCTTTCTGTATATAACCTAGCAACAGGCTTATCTTTGTTGATTTAAGTACCTTAATTATAGTTCAATTGGATCATATTAATTTGTTAATTAGTAAGAAGGATAACCTCAAAATGTTTCCTTTGAATAAGTAAAAATGGATACACATTTGATTTTTCAGGCAGTCTGAATCCAGGGTGATACTTCCTGTAGTATCTGGACTTCTAATCCTCACAGAACAGCTCATTCATGATCACCAGTTTTCTTTCGGTTTAGAACTTCCCATAGTTCTGAATGGTCACAAATACAAGAACCATGAAGACACACACGTATTTCTCTTTATGAGACTGAAGTCATCCCAGAGACGGACTGAGAAGCCTGTCTGCTGAAAACATCATCAAGATAGTAGAATTTGAGTTCAGCTTCAGGTTCTAAGAAGCTATAAATGTTGAAATAACCAATCCACTGGTCTGTTGTCAGAAATAAGTTCTTGATAACAATTTTTAATGCTCAAAATGGGATACTAAGAATGCTCTTTCTTACCTCTTGATAACACCTCATTTGCCCATATAAGGAACTTTTCATTGATATAAGTCAAAACCAAATTTGGGCAAATAATGTCTATTTCATATAACTAGCAAACATTTATTGGGCACTTACTCTATACCAGATACTAGTCTAAGCAACTTACATAACCAAATTGAGTGAATCTTCACAGCAGTCCTATGCCGCAGGCTCTTTTATCATCTCCACTTCATAAACAAGGAAACCCAAGGTCCGGGAGTTGAAGGAATGTATTCAAGGTCATCGGTCTACCACTTCTAGTGGGAGAGCTGGGATGTGAAACTATGGCCAACTATTTTAAATTGAATATTCCTTCTAGAAAAATACCATGCTCAAACACTGTGCAATCTGCCCCAGGTGATACAACTGGGATGTAAAAGGGGCAGGATTCGAACCTAGAAGTCTGGGTCCAAGACTGAGGCTTCTAACCACTATGCAATACCACTTCTCAAATGAAAGTAATATACCATCCCCAGCACAGAAACTGCCTATAGCATCTAACTATCACACAGCAGGCGTCTGCCATGATTCCCGCTGCTTTCATCACTGCCTCATCTGCGTCTCACCTCCTGCTCCCCAGGAAGGGAGAGGATAGGAACTGGTCCTCAAAACTGCACTTCAAGAGCAGCTACCATTTTTCACACCGGGCTATACATTTCTCCCTTTATAAGAACCTTAAAAGTATTTCCTTTTAGAGAGCTCATCCAAGCTTCAAGGGGCACTGCAGTTTAAATAAATTCATCTTGTTTTCTTGGGTCCTGATACTCAAAGGAGTAATATGTGATATATTATCCATCAGCTTTCTAATGGGACACCATTTCTCATTCTATTGTGACAACAGAAATACCCCATCGCAGACGAAGTCCTAGGTGTGCTGCCACTTAGCTGTCTTTGTTCTGCTACAGATGTCTTTGGCTTAATATCAGATGTTTAACTTGCTCTGGAACAGAGCAATGGTGGGCAGCAAAAGTTGTGGTTACAGTAGGAAGAGGAAAAGGCTAAGGTGCTTTTAGCTTCTTATTTTGCTCTATTTTTAAAATGATGAATGAAATAATAAATGATGAAAACAATAAAGAGCCCGGACGACTGAGCAGAATCAAATGGTGTAGGCTCAGTTAAGGAAAGCTGCTTGACTTTTTTATATTAGAGTCTCCATGAACTGTTAACAGCACGTGGAGTACAGAAGCAACCCCACAGGCAGAAATGAGTTCATTTAAAGTCCATTCCCAGCTAAAAGCCATCAAAATGCAAATTAAAAGTGGTCATTGTGATACTGGAGCAAAACGAGCAAACGTATGTTTCGTTTTGTGAAATCTGAAGTGTGGAGAAGGGAGACGTGGTCTTCACCACTTGTCCTCAAGTGCCCTCGGCCCCAGGGAGCCAGGTCCATGATGGGGTTATTTGCCCTTCTGGCTTCATTTCTCTTGAGGTTGCAGGATTGGGGAAGAAGGTCTTGGACAAAGTAAACAGCCCTAGAGAAGAGAGGCCAGGCCTTAGGAGAAAGGTTCTACACAGGAGGAAGGGGGGCCGGGGAAAGGAAGGAATAGAACTCTGAGGATAGGAAGTGGCTGGATCCAAGGCAGGCCTAGAAATTGGTCCCAGAACTCCCTTCCCCTCACCTTTCTCCTTCCCCTGCCTCTCAGCCCATTTTCTTGATTCTAGGGTAACTCCAAGGCTCTGAAGGTAGATGGAGCCCAAATAGGCCCAGGGAAAGAATCAACTGACGTATAAATATGAAACAAAAATGCTAAGCTTACTAAAAGCCATGGAAATGAAATGCACATGACAGTAAGAACTTCTGGAACTGTTTTAAAAGAGGGAAAGATGTGGCTTCTTTCCCCTCATTGGAAACGTGAATGTAGCATGTAACTCCCTGGGTACAGCTCAAGATGTGAACAACTCAGATCCCAGATTTTGTAAAAGATCAAAGGGCAGCATTATACCAACAGAAGTTCTGGACTTCCATGTGAATGTAATCAGCAGTAAATCAGCTGTGACATTTCTGTTGTTAACATGATCACTTCTCTAATGAATTATTCACTTCAACAATCATTATTATACTTGTGTTGATTCTTGGTGTGGTTTACACTAAGTCATCTTTCTTTTTTTTTTTTTTTTTTTTTTTGTTTGAGACAGAGTCTTGCTCTGTCACCCAGGCTGGAGTGCAGTGGTGCGATCTTGGCTCACTGCAACCTCCGCCTCCTGGGTCCCAGTGATTCTCCTGCCTCAGCCTCCTGAGTAGCTGGGATTATAGGTGCCCACCACCATGCCCGGCTAATTTTTAGTATTTTTAGTAGAGACGGGGTTTCACCACCTTGGCCAGGCTGGTCTTGAACTCCTGACCTCATGATCCACCCGCCTTAGCCTCCCAAAGTGCTGGGATTACAGGCGTGAGCCACTGTGCCCGGCCAAATCATCTTTCCTATGTGCTCACTTTGGAGTTTGTAATCAGGATCCAACATCAAACCACTGAATTGAGAAGTATCAGTGCAAGCTGACTTCTCACTGTGGTATAACATTTACTTCACTGACAACAACTAACATTCTGTCTTATCAGGACATTAGCTCTATTTATAACTAATGGAATAATAGAAATAGTTGTCCTGATGTATTACTTCTATTTACAGTTAAGGACGCCAATGCCCAGAGAGGTCACATAGTAAATTAGTGACAAAACTAGGATTTGATTCCAGAGCCTATGGGCTAAGCCAGAGGTTGGCCAAATCTGGTCTGCCACCACCTGTTTTTGTAAGTAATGTGTTACTGGAATACACCAACACTCATTTGTTTATGTATTTGTGGCTGCTTTTGAGCTGCCACAGCAGAGTTGAGTTTTACACCAGACACTGCATGGCCTACAAAGCCTGAAATATTATCTATTTACAGAAAAAGTTTGCTGAGCAGAGCTAACCCATCCTCTGCACCACCTCTAATGCAAGGTGGACCTTTTCCCAACTCTGGCCGTGTGCCTCATCACCCGGAGCAGAGACCAAGAAGTGAGAGGGAAGAACAGGAATCTTAGTTGTCTTCAGCAGTGCCTGGAGATTCAGGGGAATCACTGGCCAGCACAGGGGATACAATAAACTCCCTGCTTTGTTCCCAAAGATTTTTGCAGCAGGGCCCACAGGTACAGAACGTAAGCTTCACAGAAAGCAGGAACTGTCCGCTTAGCCTGCTCCTGTTACCTTTTTAACAAATGGAAAAATGCATCATTTATGTTTATGAATCAGGGACCAAATGTACTTTACTTGATGACAAACATGGAACAGATTAAAGGCCCACAGACACACCGGCCATGAATATCACAATCAAGGTTCTGGTGTGTTTTGTCTTGTAGGAGGATGAACTGCTCCGGCAAGCAGTATCTGTGCAAGCAAGGAAGGTCGTCTCCAGCCACCCTGGAATTTTCCTTGGCTCCTAAGAGCTCTACTCACGGATCATTCTGTTTGCCAAGATTCGAGAACCAACCATTTAAATTGGAAAAGCTTTCCACCTAATGATCGAATGAATACTAATGCAGTGGCAGAGTTGTGAATGCTCATTTGATTTCCCGTTTATCCAACTGAATGACTTGATTTCTGGAGAAGGATTTGAAAACTGCATGGAGGGAACCTTTTTAGAAAACAGAGCTGGACACAGAGGGATAAGGACAGACGGGACACTGTGTGATGCCACTGAGCGATGCCCGTTCCCAACAGGACGGACCCTCATGTGTATTTCAACCAATAGAGATTCATCATTGAACTTAACAAAAAAATCTTACTCAGCTGAATCTGTTACTGGAGGGTGGCGAAGTATCTATGAAAGGGTGGGTAGGGAAGAAAAGACACATGTGATGGAAAGTAAGTTAGCATGGCAATTATTTGGCGAGAAAGGGCTCAGAGGGGGGAGCCTGGAGACATTGGGAGGTGCTCATGCTAGGGGCTGAGAGGGAGGACATGGGATGTGGGTTCAAAGAGGTTCCTCACATGGCACCTGATGCCAACTGGCACCCTGTTTGCAAAGCCTGGCTGCCACCCAGAACTGCTCAAATGTGGATGCCAGCCTTTCTGCCCTGGTGCCTCCCTTCCCAGTAACTTGGCACTGGGGTAGTCTTGCAACTCTCACATTTATAGACCTCAACAAAACACCATTATGTGATTGAACCCCTGCCTAAAATCGGCTCTGAATATGCGTTTACAATGAAGCATGGCAGTTGTCGTAAAATTCTCGGCATCTTTGACACCATCCTCTCGTGGCTTTCCACCCAGTCTCTCGCGGTTGTGTTTTTTTAAGTGCTCTAAGCAAATGAGCTAATGTAATTTGAGTAAAATCTAGGAAATATAAGCTGAAATGTATTTAAAGAAAAAGCTAGAATGCAGTTCATGCAGATGCTCCAAGCATAGACCTCAGTAGGCTGAAGAGCAGAGCCTCTGCCCCGTGCAACTCTGCTGACGCCACCTCTCCCCTTGATGCTGCGTAGCCTTGGGCTAGCGCTCCTGCAAAGCCCACAGCCCTCCCAGGAGGATGAACAGTCACCGGCAACACCCCCGCAGCCTCTGACCAGCCCCCCAAGAGAAATGCTTCCTTTTGCTCAGGCCCTCTGGCCCGTATTTTGTTTGTTTGTTTAGAACTCTGACCTTTATAAAAAGCTGAACTCAGTGCCCAGAAAAACAGGAAGTTTACTCACCAGGAAGCCATGACAATGAAGCGGAAAGAGGGGGTCAATATTTCTCTACCAGCAAAGCTAAGTCTCAGGACTGCGAGGAACCCCGTGCTGACACCCATGCCATTCCTCCCTCGAATGCATTCTTTCTGCGCCAATGGCCCCTGACCCAGTGACTGCTCGAGATCGACACCATGGCATGGCATTCAGTAAGGAACGTTCTTTCTAGCTCCTCAGGTTCCTCCCCTGCCTGAGACAGCTGAGTAATGCTGGCACTTAGTCCTGAAACTCTCTCTAGACGGATCCACCGTCACAGAAGTGGTGTAACATCAGAGATGGGGATCAAGAAGGTGGCCCTGTGCAGTACCCCAGGTTTGCATCCTCAGCTGCAGGGTAGGGGTAGAAACAGATAATGAAGCAGGGGAAAAAATTACAAATTGACAAAGAGCTACACCTGGCATAGACATTGGAACCTGCCCGAAACCCTGACTTTCACCTTTCTGCTTGAATTCCTCTAAGTATTATAACGCCTTCTTTGAAAAGAATCTTTCTTTTCTCTATCGATAGACAAATAGTAGATACATAGATATACACACACATATTTATATTTGTACATATTGTAATATAGATAACTGTACAAATAATTTTTTAAAATTATGTTTTCTCTCCTGTATTTTTGAAGAGCAGATATTACAAGCTGGTTCTTACTGGCTGAATTCTACTGGTCTCTAAAGCAATAGATGTGTATTTGACCCACACAGAGTTCTAAGTTTTTTGTTTCGTTTTCTTGAGGCAGGGTCTCACTCTGTTGCCCAGGCTGGAGTGCAGTGGCGTGACCTTGGCTCATTGCAACCTCTGCCTCCGGGGATCAAGCAATTCTTGTCCCTCAGTCACTGAGTAGCTGGGATTAGGGGTGCACGCCACCACACCCTGATAGTCTTTGTATTTTTCTGTAGAGACTCGGTTTTGTCATGTTGCCTAGGCTGGTTTCAAACTCGTCAACTTAAGCAATCTGCCTGCCTCAGCCTCCCAAAGTGCAGGGACTACGGGTGTGAGCTACCACACCTAGATAGTTCTAATTTTTTTTTTTTTTTTTTTTTTTATAGACAGATTCTTGCTCTGTGGTCCAGGCTGAAGTGCAATGGAACGAACTCGGCTCACTGCAACTTCTGCATCTCAGGGTTAAGCAACTCTTGTGCCTCAGCTTCTGGAGTAGCTAGGACTATAAGTACATGCCATTAAACCTGGCTAATTTTTGTATTTTTAGGAGAGATCAGGTTTCGCCATGCTGGCCAGTCTTGAACTTCTGACCTCAAGTGATCTGCCCGCCTCAGCCTCCCAAAGTGCTAGGATTACAGGCATGAGTCACCTCACCCAGCCTGGTTCTAAGTTTTAACATTAGGACTCTGCCAACATTAAGAGAAATCAGAAAAAACTTGGAATTCTGGCTTCTCTTGAAGAAAGAAGATCCGGCAACACAGGGCCTGGACGCCCACGTGGGAAACATCGTCTGGGGTGGGGTAGTAGCAGCCACCACCTTCAGACAGGGCTCAAGCTCACCAGCTCACCCCAGTCTCCACCACTCCCTATTGCCTCAACCCCGAGGCCTGCTGTTCATTACCATTTATTGAGATTATCTACGACTCATTTCACCCATTTGTGCTCCCAAGGACATCCAACAAAACAGCCCCTACCATTTAGTATTTGCTACCATCAACTTTAACCAAACATCAGTTTAACAAAGTAATTTGAACAACTGCATGTTTTACAACCTTTGAGATTCATTTTCTCTGGATAAGACCTATATGTTTCTTTTACAGGAGGCATGAAGAAGGTTTATTTCCCCACCCCGCCCACCACCACTCTTCCCTACCTCCAGATCTATATGTTTCTGGGAGAACAACAGGAAGAGGAAAACAAGAGCATCAGCATCCCATCAGTGTCAAGATTTCAGTAACAGTTCAGCATCGATACACGTGTGTGTGTGTGCGTGCATGTGTACTGCTCTAAGGTGGCGGAAATTCCCAGGAATTCTAACTAGGCTGAAGAAGAGAAACATTCAAAAAGGAATGAACCAGTTACACAGACTGAAAAAGCGACTACAGGAATCCCTCAAACAGCCAAAATGAAGGGTGATTAGAGAAATAGAAAAATATCAGAAGTTGTGACTTTAAAACATAAGGCCGGTGCTTAGAGAAAAAAAGTGTTTACCAAAGGCCGAGATGCCTGGTAAATAAAGGGGAGAAGTGAGAGAGAGGAGAAGAAAAAGAGAAGTAAGGAGCAGAAGAGATGAAAAGACCAGTGAAGCCCGGACAGAGGTAAACACCAATACCCAGAGGAAGAGGAGGAGGAGGAAGAGGCCTCTGCTAAACATCGGAGCTAAGTAAAAAGGGATCGAACACAAAGGCATATTTGTTTAAGCTGGTCTTTCAGAACAAAATTAGGAATCTTGTACTTTCCATAGGAAAAAAAAAAAATCTCAGATGACAGTCTGATTACACACAAATGAGCTCCCAAGGAGAGGCCAAAATGACTTCCTCCTTTTCAGAAGAGCACAAGTCCTTCTTTGTGAGAACAATCCTGCCCTCTGAACCCTGCTTCTCTCCCCAGTGATGTGCCTCAATTTCTTATGCAGAAATCAACCATGCTGTCATTTCTGGGACAGTTCCAGTTTCCATTTTCTAAGTGATAAGAGACACAAAATGTCAACGGCTTGCAAAGGAAAGGGAACACACAACATTTGTTTCTCAATAAAGAAAAAGATCACGAACATTTAGATTACTTTTTGCCTTTCAAAAATGTGACCACAACATCTCGGCCCTTCCTGAAGTTAGGCTTTAGAAAGGAACGGTGTTTCCAGGCGTTTTGTTATCCTCACCTCGAATTTCTGTCTGAGCTCCACATTTCCTTCTTCGTCCCCTTCCGGAATGGGTACATTGTAGTACTCACCTTCTTCTTGGTTAAGCAACTTGTACCTTTCAAAGACAGGAGAAAAAGAGTTACCACTGTAAGCTTAGCAAGTCTTCTGTAGCCTCTAGTCAAGCTGTTTTGTGAAATGCATCTTATGGAGAGACTACATCCAGATAAGTAGACGTTTTTTTTTTTCTTCTGAGACAGTCTCACTCTGTCACCCAGGCTAGAGTACAGTGGTGTGATCTGGGCTCACTGTAACCTCTGCCTCCAGGGTTTAAGAAATTCTCCTGCCTCAGCCTCCCAAGTAGCTGGGATTACAGGTGTGTGTCACCACGCCTGGCTAATTTTTGTATTTTCAGTAGAGATGGGTTTTCGCCATGTTAGCCAGGATGGTCTTGAACTGGCTGGTCTCAAACTCCTGACCTCACGATCCGCCCGCCTTGGCCTCCCAAAGTGCTGGGTTTACAGGCATGAGCCACCGTGCCCAGCCTGGCCCATAAGTAGACATTTAACTGACTTTTTCTTTCTTTTTTTTTTTTTTTGAGACAGGGTAGCTCTGTTGCCCAGGCTGGAGCGCAATGGTGCAATCACAGCTCACTGCGGCCTCAACTTCCTGGGCTCAAGCGATCCTCACACCTCAGCCTCCTGAGTAGCTGAGACTACAGGTGCAACCACCACACCTGGCTAATTTTTGTATTTTTTGTAGAGATGGGGTTTTTCCATGTTGCCCAGGCTGGTATAAACTTCTGGACTCAGCAATCCACCTGCCTCAGCCTCCTGAAGTGCTGGGATTACCGGCGTAAGGCACCATGTCCTGTCTCAACTGACATTTTGGAGACTTAAGCCTAACTGTCTAAACAGTCTGATGTTTTGAGACATATTCAACCTAAATGGCTTCCATACCATCCACTGGCCGGCATCTTCATTAGCTCCGAAACTCCAAAGGAAAGGGATCCCATGAAGTCATTCCTTGTTGTTCGATCCCAGTCCCAGATTTCTACAGACAGTCGCCGGTCTTTGTCTGAAGGTTTCAATTTGCTGCAACACACACACACATGCAACCACTAGGTTATCTTGCTCGTGGTTTTATTGGGAGATAACACATGTACATGACTTGAGACTGAGATAGAGAAATAGTATATTTAATTCCCTGACTGGTCCAGTAAAATACCAACCCCTCAAGCTGGCAACCAAAGCTCTACGGGAGGAGTTAATAAACTATGACCCATGGGCCAAATCTGGCCCACAGTCTATTTTTATAAATAAAGTTTTATTAGAATGAAGCCATGGCTATTTGTTTACAGACTGTCTATGGCTGCTTTGGCACTAGAAAGTTAGAGTTACAGAGGTGCAACAGAGACTGCATGACTCACAAGGCCTAAAATATATACTACCTGGTCCTTCATAGAGCAGAGCTTGCTGGTCCCTCTAGAATAGAGAGCTACCTTTCTGATTGTCCACAGAAAAACTGCTTCCTGTTAGTAGTCTACAAAGGAGACCTCTTGCTTTTGCTCAGCTGCACCCAGTTCTCCTGACTTACTTATTTCCTTCTTCCCCTTCTACCATCTCTACCTCTGAAATCCGGGCAGCCCTCCCAGGCCGACTTTAAATGTCACCTTTTCCAGGAACTCTTCTCTCTTTAAAGGCAAGAATGATCTTCCCATTTCGGTGGCAATAACACTTTCTATGTTACTCACTCATTCTGCGGTCTAAAAATTATTTAAATTCTTGCCTTATGCCCTTCCCTAACTCTCAAAAGAACCTAAGTCCATCAAGAGGTGGACATACCTGATACACTTTTAAATCATCTTTAATACCTTAAACAGAAGTGTTTATCCAGATTAGATAATAATAATTTGAGGCCTGAATTATGCAACTCTTAGTATTATAATTACCAGCTATCCAACAGGTGCTAATAGCTACCTCCCTAACGGCAGCCTGAGATCTTAGGACTGAAGACATGTTTAAAGTCATTTATAACCAGCCTACTTCATTATCTCAAATAAGGAGGTGGGCAACTGCATGGTATATAGGAATGAAATGTGATCAAGGAGAGAGACCACTTACAATGTAAAGGACTCATTCCATTGGGGATTTAGTGTGGAGCGGATGGTTTTGGTTTTTTGTTTGCTTTCGTTCTTGGGATCAGGAATAAGTTTCAGCTTCACATAAGGATCTGAAAGCCCGTTTGGATCCATAGGGATTAGATTTTTTGCATCTCGTACTGTGAAGAGAGAAGGAAGAAAATATTACAAAAAGAGAATGAACCTATATTGCGCAGTGTCCTGTGTCAATACCAAGCTGAATAAAAGAGATGTCAGGATGGCGTTTTAGGGAGAGAGAAGGTGGAAACAAAAGCCTCTAACGCTCAGCTTGAGAAAAGATACCCGCTGCCATCACTGGCAGAGATAACGGGCATCGTGTGGGCCCTTGTGGGCAGGTCTGGAGACTCAGCACCAGCCTCGACTGGCAGCATCAGCAACACTCAGATTATCTATTAGAAATGCAGAAACCCAGGTCCTACCCCAAACCTGACGAAGAAGAATCCACAATTTAACAAGATTCCCAGGTGACCTGTGCAGCTCCCCAGGAGTAATGGTGCACCCTCCCGGCACGGAGGCAGCCAGTCCGACCTAGTCCCTGGTGCTCACATGCAGCTGAGCTCCGGGAAGGTGTTACCCCATTTTGTGGATAATGGCCAATGGTTTCCAACCCTGGCTGTACACTGAAATCACATGGGGGTTGGGGAATGGGGGTGTTAAAAATTCTAAATCCCACAATTAAACTAGAATCTCCAAGGAATATGGCTCAAATATTGCTTTTTGTTTATTTGTTTGTTTTTGAGACAGAGTCTCGCTCTATCACCCAGGCTGGAGCACAGTGGTATGATCTCGGCTCACTGCAACCTCCGCCTCTTGGGTTCAAGTGATTCTCCTGCCTCAGCCTCCCGAGTAGCTGGGATTACACCACACTCAGCTAAGTTTTGTATTTTTAGTAGAGACAGGGTTTTACCATGTTGGTCAGGGTGGTCTTGAACTCCTGACCTTGTGATCCACCCGCCTTGGCCTCCCAAAGTGCTGGGATTACAGGCATGAGCCACCACGCCCAGCCAAGTGTTTGTTTTTAAAAGCTCCTTGGGTGATTCTATTGGGCAGCAGGGGCAAGCGTCATTGCTATACACAGCTGTAATTCAGAATTGCTACCAGGTGCTGGTCCACGGACCCGCAGCATCTACATCACCTGGGAGCTCATTAGACACGCAGAACCGTGAGCCCTACCCTCGGACTTAATAACTCTGACTCCTCACTTTAACAAGACCTCCAGGTGCTTCCAATGCAATCCTAGCTTGAAAAACCTGATATGGGAATTAAAAATAATTAGAAGGAAAGGCCATTTCACCCAGAGGAAGGCAGGTCTGAGATTTAATGGCTGGCAGAGGCTCACAACAGTGAGAAGCTGTCTAAAGCCACTGCACATCAACGTAAAAGGTAATTATCCACTGCTATGATGAAGAGACAAAGGCCTGAGCCTCCTACCCCAAATGCCTTCTTCATTACCCTCCAATGGCATCTTCCCCCGTAAGGCTGAAGTATCAGATCCCTAACTGGTCAGACACCATCAGCACGTGTACTGGGACCAGCCTCCCCCGTCCAGTGGTTCCCACAGTGTGGTCCCTGGACCAGCGGCACTGCCATCACCTTCTGAATCAGAACTCTGGGGTGGGGTCCAATGATCTATATTTACCAAGCCTCCAGGTGATTCTGACATCCATAAAAGTTGCAGAACCATGGATCTAGGCAATCAGCATAGTTTATCAGCATAGTTTGATTATTAAGAATTAGAGAAGAAATTTAGAAGCGGGCACTGGAGTTGGCAGTGGGCAGGGCTAGATGGGAAGGGGGCGGGGTGGGGGAGAACCCTAAAGATGTTGGGTCTCTGGACAAACATGAGGGAGGTACAGCCCTAGGATCAGAAGTCAGACATAGGCACTGCCTTTACTAGTCTGTGGACCTACTGTGTGCTGTCTCCTGCCAGCCAACGGCCTTACGTCTTTCTTACCTGGCAACTTTACAGAGGTGGGTAACAGATGGGACTAAATTCAAATAGTCAGAGAAGGGGAGGGGACTGGCTCAGGTCTGCTAGCCACAGAGAAGCTGAACATAGGTCTGTCACACCCCACGGGTGCCTTCCAAGTATTTCTTCTCCTAAGAAAGTATCTGACCTCATTCATCTCGGGGAGCACACAGCACATCAATAAAACAAACAGGCATGATTCCTGTGGCTCAGCAGGTGTACTTGCAAACTCTGCCTCCCTCACCAGGTACCCCTGAGCACTGGGAAGCTCAGTCTCTGAGCCTTTGTTTCTTCATCTAAAAAAATGAAGAGGGGCATAATTCCAGTGGTACAGAATTGTTGGGAGAATCAAATACAATAATGTTTATAAAAGACCTTACATTGTTGGGGGCTTAGAAAATGAAAAAAAAAATCCATGATCTGAGTGCTCACTACAGCCCACGAACAATGTTTCAGACTTGTTTCCACTCTTAACATTCTGAAATCCAGAGGGTTGGAGGCCCCCAGGGGACCTGGGCACTCAAGAATTCACCAAGCTCCTGTGAAAGGTTTTAATCCAATGCAGGTCTTGCCCCTGAAAACATCAACCCTGAGTATCACAAAATATGAAAAATGTGAGCATAAAAATGGAGGTCTCCCACGAGGAGTAGAAAGAGGCCAAGGGTCTCTCTCTGATTAAACACCAGGATGAGAATCAGATGCTTTTTAAAAGGCAGAAAATGCCCTGGAATGTCTAACACTGGAGGCTGCAGAAGGTCACATCCAGGATAAGCCAATGAAGACCCTTATCCAGGCCACCAAGAGCTCCTGGGTTGCCTCTGCCAATTGCAGAATTATTGTGGGTGCTGGCTTTTAAATCTTCAATTTATATTCCTGAAAACACACACACATATACACACACAGTCATGTAAGTATGATCTCTTCTGAATGGTGATGAGTTAAAATCTGGATGGGATTTAAAGCTGTGAGCTTCCTACTGAGATACTATCATTTAAGTAGAAAATAAAGAGAGTTATCAATTCCAAATGTCATTGAAGCGGACAGTGGGTCCAAATTTTAATTTCTTATTGCAGCAGAGAACAGCCTGTGTGATGTGTGACTCATGGCATGCCAGGACACCTTAATCAGGATTATGAGCAACTAACTTGGGGTCCCATCTGCTCGGAGTGTGGGATCTGGGGCAAGGCTGCCTGCATTTGAATTCTGGCTCTGCCACTCTGTGGCTGTGGACAAGCTATTTTATCTCCCTAAGTTTCCTCATCTCGAAACTTGTATCTCCCTCATCAGGATTATGTAGGCTCATACACGTTAAGTGCTTAGAACAGTGATTGGCACACGGTGAGAGCATGATAGCAATGATCCTAAGTGTTCTTAATACAAGTCACTGGTGGAGAACAAAATCGACGCGGCTTAGATGCGCAGAAAACTGCATTGACAGCATCTGCAAATGCCGGGGAAAACAGTACAATGTGGCAATCTGCGAACAGAGCCATAACTGCATGGTTTCAAGAATGTCTTAGGCTAAGAGGCAATGCCAGTGGCATTATTCACAGGAATAGTTGTGAGGAAGCTGGAAGAGGAGAAGCTAGGAAAGAGAAAATAAGAGGGAAATTGAAGTGGGGAAGTGGATGAGAATAAGGGCTGGAGACAGAAGAGAGAAACAAGGGAAATATATGATCAAGATGTGGAGTCAAATCCCAACACTTTGGGAGGCCGAGGCAGGTGGATCACATGAAGTCAGGTGTTCGAGACCAGCCTGGCCAACATGGTGAAACCCTGTTTCTACTAAAAATACAAAAAGTACCTGTAATCCCAGATACTCGGGAGGCTAAGGCAAGAGAATCACTTCAACCCAGGAGGCAGAGGCTGCAGTGAGTTGAGATCGTGCCACTGCACTCCAGCCTGGATGACACAGTGAGACTCTATAACTCCCACCCCCACCCCCAAAAAAAGATGTGGAGTCAGAGGGCGGGGATGTTGCCCCAGGATAGGTGGGCAGGGGTTCTCAACCTCAGCTACACACTGGAAACACCTGGGATGTTTTAGTCAAACACTGATGCCTGTGCTCCAGCCTCAGAGAGTCAGATCTACTTGTTCTGGGTTGAAGCCCACGCATCAGGATCTTTAAGCTCCCCAGATGACTCTCAGGTGAAGCCAAGCCAGGCACTGTTCTCTGCACCCAGCACTCGCCCTCCAAGTGTGCTCCCTGGCCTCGGCTATTACTAGCATTTTTCTTTAAATTAGCTCACTTTTCAATATCCACCATTTAAAAATGAAATGTATCACTCCAGGAAACAGAAAACCAAGATTGTTTGCCATAAATGGAAGGTAACCATAAAAGTAAACACAATGAAAATCGATGTTATTCATTTCTAGCTGGATCCAGTTGCCTGAGAACTTCTCTTTTTGCTACAAAAGGGAAATTAACAAGTGCTGGAGTGTTAAGGATATTCCGGCCACAGAAGTCTTTCTTTGCTGTTACAACTGAGATTGAAAGAAAATTGAGAACAACTAACTCATCATGTAATTTAATGTTTGTTTTTTTTAACATCAGTACAGTACCTTGAGAAATCACCTCAAGTGCTACCAAAAGTCACACCCACCAGTGGCCCCATCCCACACTTGGGAAGCACAATTGGAAGGAATGCCAATTCTTATTAAGGAAGTGAAATATTCCACAGCCTAAGAGCAGTACCACGTCCAAGTAGAACAGATGCGGCACCGGTCCCACAGCTCATTTCTTGTCTTTTACTTTCTGCAAGAACCAAATTGTTTTGACTGACAGAATTAAGATAATGAAAAAAAATCACACTACTTTGATACATACACTATTGAAAATTATACATATATATTTTAAAAAAAAGATCCATCGTGCCAACTCAAGTTCCAAAAGACAGGCAGTCTCTAAACCCAACAGTATAGACACAACACACTTCCCTTGCTCATTTCATTGCAGAAGCACTGGGTGCTCCCCGGGGTCTGCCCAAATGGGCCCAAAGTCCTAGCAGGGGAGGCGGGAAGAATGCTTTTCTATCACATCTCATTAGCAGTTCTGCAGTCTTTATGAGAAGGAGACATCTGCTGAGGAAATACATCTGTGCCATGGTACTGGCCATTTCAGAATAGAAAGTCTATTCTGTAATTCCAGAACTTTAATAGAAATATAGAATACTAATTATATTCCCATTTTTTTGGCTTCAGATGGCTGCTCTGAAATTATCAGCTGTCAAGCCCGGCACGGAGAAAAACCAGCCTGGGTTAGAAGGTTATATAATTTCCTGATCACGTAACCTATCCTTTCTGGATAAAGCCCATTCAAATGAGATTGTGAAGACCGAGAAACACCTACCCAGGGATATGTGATGCAGGCAGCGCGGGAGCCCAGGACATGAGAGTTTTTGAGTTTTAAGTCAAGGGGGTATAGGCATCTGGGCTGTCTCATCAGCTTAGAGGTTTGGGCAGCCCTAACTGGATTGGAGAATCTAAGCCACAGGTGCACCAGGGTAGATGGCACAGTGCGGGCTTGGCAATGAAGCCAGTGATTTTGCCTAGAGCCTGCTTGATGAGAAGTGAAGATGCGGATCCAGGCAAGAAGACAGGCAGGAGTGACTGCCATACTTTCTCTGGGAGAGGCAAGGTACGCTCACAGTGGCTTGTAGTCAACTGAGTGAGGGATGTGCGTCTGATGCTGCACAGGAGAAAGGTCGTCTCTGCTTGAATGGGTGCTGCAGATGCTGGGTGACTTCTCAGGGGCAGCATCACTTAGGGGCTAAGAGCGTGGGCAGCTAGGGTCAAATCTCTGCCCTGCCACTTATTAGCTGTATGGCTTGGGATAAATTACCCAACTTTGCAGTTTGTTCATCTGCAAGACAGGGACAGTCACAGTGCCTACCCCATAGGGTTGTTGTGAAACTAAGTGAATTGATAGATGCAAAGCCTTGAGAAGAGAACCCAGGACAAAGGAAGCGTTCTCTATTTGCTATCATTACTGACAGTAGTGTTAAAGAAGCGTTTGCTATCTTTATCATCATCGCCATCACCGCCACAATGCCCACCATCATTCAGTTCTCTCTGAGCCCAGAAGCAGGGCTGTTTCCTCAGGGTAACAGACCCCACTAAGCTATAGTGAAACAGTCAGCTCCTAGATGTTCCAAAACAGTTTTCAATGAAAAACAAAACAAAACAAAACTCAGTGCATCCTTGATCCACTCAGAGAATGGTCCAGACGCTTTCCTTCTGTTTTTTGAGATGGAGTCTCACTCTGCTGCCCAGGCTGGAGTGCAGTGGTGCGATCTCAGCTCACTGAAACCTCTGCCTCCTGGGTTCAAGCGATTCTCCCAAGTAACTGGGACCACAGGCACGCACCACCGTGCCTGGCTAATTTTTGTATTTTTAGTAGAGACGGGGTTTTGCCATGTTGGCCGAACTGGTCTTAAACTCCTGACCTCAAGTGATCCACCCACCTCAGCCTCAAAAAGTGCTGGGATTACATGCCTGAGCCACCACACCAGGCCTTCCAGGTGGTTTCTTAATCCAGAGAATATATGTAGCATAAATGATGGGGTGGAATGATAAACACCAGTGACTCACCACCTCACATACAAGCTAGATTGGTGGCAACTGTGCTGAACCTACCCAGTGTGCGACCCTCTCCCACCTCCCCCACCCACACTGTGGATTTTTAATCTCACTCTGAGGGCGCTCTGGCTGGGCAATGGGTCAGTGTGAGGTCACACAGAAGTTCTGAAGGATTCATCCACGGGCACATACACCAAAAGCTTTGTTGAGGACACAGCTGTATCCCTGTTGCCTGCAGACTAGACTTGTCAGCACTGACCCACAGTGACCCCGCCCATCAAAGGGTTCATGTCTATACGGAGACACTGTTTCTTGATGCACAAAAGTCAAGTGTCTCCAGATCTAAGGACAACATGGCCCTTCAAATGATCTGTTTTGCTTGAGGAAATAGTTCTGTTTTTATGGCTTTTTCTCCCCCCTCTAAGAGCACCCGTGTTCCTGGCTTCTACTTAAATGCCAGCAACAAGAACAGAGGCTCAAAACAGAATTACTGCAAAAGCCAGGATTGTTCGGTGTGTGCTGACCCAGTGAAACCTCCCACCTCCACCCCAGCCTCATAGCAAAAGCAAGAGTAAACAGAATTCTCGAATCCTACTCCACACTGGGCATGAGCAAAAATGTTCTCCGACACTGCAGGAAAAACAAACAAACTCTTCTTTGTTTGAAGTTATCAACAGCAAAAGAAATGTGAATGCAAAATGGTGGTGGAAGAGCAGATAAGTGCTGGAAACAGGCGAGATTTAGTGTCTGTGGTTGAAAGAACTTGATGTCTTTCGACATCAGGCCACGGAGTGAGGGATGCTTCCCAGACCCATGAGCTTTGTCTTTGAGGAATAAAAAGTGGCTTCAGACCCAGAGAATTCATTATTTTGATAATGATTAGATATCCAGAATGTTCTCTCAAAGGACTTTAGATCCATAAATTAATTTCGTGTAAAAAGATGCTATGATCAAGCCCATCTGCAGATAGGGCCTGCAGGCAGAGAGGTGAAATCACCTGTTCACTACACAAAGCTAATGAGTAGCCAAGCTGGGGCAAGCTTGTGATTGTGCAAAACTCAATGGTTTGCTTGCTGTTGTACAGAAATGACTTGAACAAGACAAAGTCCCAGAGAAGAGGCGGTGAAGTCAGCCTCAGCTAGGAGGGGATGGAGGAAAACGAGGAGGAAAGGAAGAGATGAAACTCCACTAGATGGATGGGTGGCCAAAGAGCACAGAGGGAAAAGTGAACACACACCTTGCAGCGCTGGATTGTGCCTTGAGTGTGCATACAGGGGTGATGGGAAGGCAAGCAAAGCCTCACTGCTATGTCTGTGCTTTGGTGCCTTGAACTTAGAGAAGGGGTTTAAAGGTGCTGCACCTGATTTAAAGGTGTGAGTGCAGTAGCTTCAGGGATGCAATTCTAAAACCAATAAACCTCTTAGCACATTGGGGTGTTCCAGTCACTACAGCTGGAATGTGCTGACATCTGCCTAAGAAGCAAGAGGTCGGTGACTGAATCAATTAAGACCATGACGTACCCAGTGACCACACACTCAGTGAGAAGCCAGCAACCATGCCACCAAAGAGGACATGGTGCTTTGTGGGTCCTCTCTCTCTCTCTCTCTCTCTCTGCTGCAGTTACCAATTCTAGGACAAACGGCACATGGACAGCATAGAGGAAAAAGAAGATTGCAGTGGGTGTGAAAGTGAGCCGGGAAATGTAGAGATTTTAAGGCCACAAAACAGATACTGAATTAAAATGTAGAGATTTTTAAGGCCACATGTAGAGATTTTAAGGTACATGTAGAGATTTTAAGGCCACAAAACAAATATTGAAACCAAGGAAAAATGACACTCCACGAAATAGCATAAATATATCTAAAAACAGTGTGTTCATTTCCCTACGGTAGTGTTTCCAATGGCAGTGGTGCACACACCACGAGAGGCCTGTTGAGGGGCTGAGACTGTACTTTTTTCTCCAGTCAACAAGGTCTATTTAGCCCTATGCAGAAGGAAACATGAAAATAAGTGATGTGGGGAAAGGGTATGGCTTCTTGAAACGTTTGGTCCCTGCCAGATGAATGCCTGTTGGCTAAAGTATGAGCTTCAGCGTACTCCGCTTAGCGGTGACTAAGCGGAGTACGCTGAAGCTCATACTGCCCCAGTTGAGGTCCCAGGACTTAACTGTAGCTTTGGCCTGCCTTCTGCTAGAGGGATGACGTCAACAGTAATCTTAGCAATAGGTATCCTCAGTTTCCTGGGGCTGCTGGAACAAAGTAGCACAAACTTCCTGGTTAAGACAGCAGAAATGTATTCTCTCGCAGTTCTGGAGGCCTGAAGGCTAGGAGTCCAACATCCACATCACCAGGCCCAAAATCAGGCGCTCCGCAGGGCCATGTGCCTTCTGGAGGCTCCAGAGGAAAATCTGCTCCAGGTTCTTCCAGCTTCTGGTGGCGGCCGGCATGGCTTGGCTTGTGGCTGCATCACTTTCTCCTCTGTGCCTGTAATTTCTCTCTACTCTTCTCTAAGGATACACATGTGATCACGTTTAGGGCCACCCAGATCATCCAGAGTAATTTCCCCACCTCAAGATGCTTAACTTTATGATGTTTGCAAGGACCCTTTTTCCAAATTAAGGGCACATTTACAGATTCCAGGGATTAAGATCTGATGTCTTTGGATGGTTGTTACTCATTCTACTATAAGTACTACTAAGGAATTTTCTTCTCGAGATGATGAAATGTTCTGAGTTAGACGGTGGCGGTGGTTGCACCATCTTGTGAATATACTGGAAACCATTACACTGTACATTTTTAAAGGGTGAATTTTATGACCTGTGAGTTATGTCTGAATTAAAAAAGAAAGAGGCTTTACTGACAGGTTTCCACATGCTTTACCACACCCACTCAATACGACTCAGATGCCCGTTTTCCAGATGACAAAACCAAGGCAGAGAGATGTTAACAAACCTGCTCAAGTTTGGGGATTTAGTAAGGGAGTCGGGAGTACTGAGTCCCGCCCCACCTCAGGGGCCTGAGCGTGGTCCCCACAGGATGACCTCTGCATTCAGGTTCACCTGTGGAATAGGAGACAGCAAACTTTTTCTGAAAAGAGCCAGATCATCAGTCGTTTAGGCTTTGCAGGTCCTGAAGTCTGTACTGCCACTATGCAGGTCTACTGGGGAGTGAAAGCAGGCACAGACAATATGTGAACAAATGAACACAGCTGTGTTCCAATAAAACTTTATTTTAAAAATGGGCCAGACACGGTGGCTCACACCTGTAATTCCAGCACTTTGGGAGGCCAAGGCGCCTGAGCTCAGGAGTTTGAGACCAGCCTGGATAACATGGTGAAACCCCATCTCTACTAAAATATAAATAATTAGCTGGGCATAGAGGCATGTGCCTATAGTCCCAGCTACTTGGGAGGCTGAGAGAGAAGAATTGCTTCAACCCAAGAGGTGGAGGTTTCAGTGAGCTGAGATCATGCCACTGCACTCCAGCCTGGGCGACAGAGGGAGACTCCATTTCAAAAAAATAAAAAATAAAATAGGCTGTGGGCCAGATTTAGCCCTTGGGCCATAGTTAGCTGAGCCCCAACATAGAACCCCATGCCACCAACACAGTAAGTTGTTTGAGGAGAAAGTGACATAAAAGAGGAAGCTCTTCTTCTCTTACGTTCCCTCTGCTTTGATCTGAGCCTCTGAACTCTGACCTTGTCCTAGAGCAAGGAAGAGGTCCTGGGCTGGGGGTGGGGAGAGAGGGTGTGTCTCCCAACAGGAACTAGAATCCATCTTCTCCTGTCTTAGCAGAACCTTCAGAAGCCAACATCTCTCACGTGCACCTTACGCTTGCCGCTTCTCTCCCGGCTTTTTTGGTGCAGCAGTTGGCACTCCTGGACAAACCTGACTCACAGCCTCCTCCTCAGGCGTCTGATCTGGCGGTGACCTGTTGCAATTGGCCAACCCCACCTTGTTCAGGCTTCCCCGCCCAGTTCCACACCTCAGCTCCACCCAGGAGCAAGCGCAAACAGTGAGCACCTTAAGCCATCCACAGGGCCATTCTTTAATTATGCAACGGCTGCCTCGGAAATAGGGATTTTGAAGGAATGTGTGTGCAGCAGTGCTGGGCCACAAGCAAGCTGACCTGTCAGGGGCCAGCCTGCCATGGGAGAGGCCCCTCTGCTTCCTCGTTATTCTAGCTGTGTTTTTCCAGAGCTCAGGGCTGGTCCCGCTGAGAAAGTTACCCTCCTAGCAGCTTGGTTACTCAGTCAGGAGCATCTCAAGTGGCCGATGGGCTGGATCAGATAGAAAAAGGGAAAAAACCCTCACACCCGCCCCTCCCCACCAGCTCAGCTGCACCACAGAGCTCTCAAGTTTCCTCCAGCTCACATTTTCCCAGTCACGTTACTGGGAAGAACACGCTGTTCTTGAGGTTTGTTTGTGTCTCCACTTTGGGCCTCTTCTGACGATGCTGCGAGGGAGAACTTGGGTCTAAGAAGCTGCCAGTTCCCTTGCATTGCCACAAGTCAGTTCTGCCCTGGGAGCCAGAACTCCTTGGCAAATGTTGATTGGGAAACTGGTGGAGTGACAGATTGCTTCCGGAACAGGATTTACCGAGCGCCCTTCCCACGTGATGTTCTGGGGGCGGTCAAGCTGTCTAGCAATAAGGCAAGGTTGTGGGTTTAGAGGCTCTGCCTTGGAGCCTCTGAAACCATGCAGGTACACAGGCCCTGGCAAGGGTAGGTTGCGTTACAGGTACAGCTGGGGCAGCTGGCGTGGGACCTCGCGGAGGAACCAGACCTGGCAACGCTAGGGATTATCCTGTGGGCATAGAAGGCCATTTCAGGAGAAGGGGCCCAGGCAGGCTCTGGCTGCCGCAGGACAGGGGGCTGGGAAGTGTAGCTCCCAAGTGACATTCCTGACGCACAGAGGCTTTAACTTCGGGTAACAGGCATATCCTAAAACACTCTGGGCTGGACATTCTCCATTCTTTTTAAGCCAGGCACCCTTTTAATACAACACTGCAGTTTTGTTTTGTTGTGTTTTGTTTTGAGACGGAGTTTCACTCTTGTTGCCCAGGATGCAGTGCAATGCCGCAATCTCAACTCACCGCAACTTCCACCTCCCTTGTTCAAGCGATTCTCCTGCCTTAGCCTCCGGAGTAGCTGGGACTACCGGTGTCTGCTACCACACCAAGCTAATTTTTTGTATTTTTGATAGAGATGGGGTTTCTCCATGTTGGTCAGGCTGGTCTTGAACTCCCGACCTCAGGTGATCTGCCTGCCTCGGCCTTCCAAAGTGCTGGGATTACAGGCATGAGCCACCACACCTGGCCTACACTGCAGTTTTTATGACATTCTAGGGCATTCATGGGCCCTGGATAGAGAACCTCTGCTGTATGCCTACAGAGCCTGGTTCTGCAGGGACCGAGGGATCGTCCTTTCCCCATGCACTTTCAGAACCTGTGTGCAAAGGGACAGCAGCATTCCTTCGAGTCATTCCTACTTTGGCTGGGGATGGGAAGAGCTCTGTGCTGTGGTCTGAATGCCTGTGCCTCTTGCCCCCAATTCATGTTGAAAATCCTAACCCCAAAGGCAATGGCATTAAGAAGAGGGGCTTTGGGAGGTGATTAAGCCAGGAGGGCAGAACCTCCATGAATAGGATCAGTGCCCTTATAAGAGATGCCCGAGGGAGCTGGTTTGCCCTTCTACCATGTGATGATGTGGGGCTATCAGGAAACGGGCCCTCTTTAGCCACTGAGTCTTTCTGTGGCCTGATCTTGGAGTCTCCAGCCTCCATAACTGTGAAAGTACACTTCTGTTGTTTATGAGTCTCCCAGTTAAAGGTATATTATCAGAGCAGGCAAAAGAGACTAAGGCGGTTTGGGAGTCGGGAGAAGTCCCGGCAACAGAGAGCAAGCGCTCGCTGGAATCTGCCTTTGGGTAAGAGGCTTCGTGTGGTTGGTCCATGATGGTTGTGGCATCTCTCTCCACTGGTGTGAGCACGAGTTCCCACGGGTGGGTGTGCACTGGAGTCAGGGCCTCCACGGCATAAGGGGGTAACTGATGCCTCAAGCATGAACAATGAAGAGTTGACAGGACAGGTGAGACTTGATCATGGGTGACAGCCCAGGTACATCAGACTGCTTCACTAGAATCATTTGTCCAGAGACAACAAAATATCATTCTTCTCCCATTGACAAGTTAGGACTGAGAGATTTTCTATCACAGCTACAGTGGCACTTGGTTACAGTATCTTTGAGGTTCCCCACATGGAAAATGGGCCACTCATCTGTTTCCTACCATTTACTTGACATCTCCATCCGAATGTTGGTGATGCTCCATACTCTGGCCCACACTCCCCTAGCAGATGCTGGTATGACTTAGGAGCTGCATTGGTTCTGACGGGTTGGTTCTATATGTTAAATATTTAACTGCATGCAACCTATTACATTTAGTATTTATATAACCCAAAAGACCCACTCCACACCAACAAGGCTAGTCTCTTCAAGTTATTTTGAACCCCTACTGCCTAGCACAGAACGATGAGATGCACTGAGTAACTGCTGAACATGTGAATCTCCATGCCCACCTTGCCCTGTGCTTCTGAGTCCATGCTGCTCCATTGCTGAGCACACTCCTCCATACATCTCAGTGCTGGCAACCCTTAGTTTGGCACAACACCCATTTCCTCTGCCCTTCCACTCTCCTGCCAGCCTAGCTCAGCCCAGATGTTCCATGTCTACAGACTGGCAGCACCTTGAGGGCAGGGGCCACCCCACCTCCTACCCTGAGGTATCTCTCCCCCAGGGCCGCACCCCATCCCTCCCCCAGGTATCTTTCCCCCAGGGGAACACGGGACAGACAAGATAAAATCTGTGCTCAATGAATTCTTGCTGAATGACTGGAACGCTAACGCAGACAGGAAAACTTGCGAACTTCTCAGCTTTTGGTTGCAGTACATAAAGCGTCCATTTGGAGGGACTCTTGGACAAGGAAAAACCACCCAGGCATTTTCAAGGGCAAAGAAAGCCAGGACAAAAGGAGTCGCACACTTTTTTGAAAATGTTAAATGCTTTGAAGAAAGAATCTCTGCACCTACAAAGACAAAAGAGCACTGGATGTATCTACAGTTTCAGGAAAAATGGGTCAGAAAGGGCCTTTTGCTCTTGGGAAATAATGATTGTGTGGAACTTCTCTAGATTTCAGGAAATAAAATGCACAGGTGTCACCAACCTGAACCATTTTTGACTGGGTAATTACAGACTGAGATTCCGTGTACACACTGAGTCTGGGTGCTGTCTAGTTCGCCGCATTTGTTCTCTTTAGGCTGTATCAAGTCTCCCGACACTGGATGTGTTAATGAATGCTGCGGAATTTCTATGTGATCTCTTTCATGTTTAGAAATAATGACCCCTAAGTTTTGTGATATTTGTTTCCTTATTGCCAGAGACAAAGGCCAGAAGGATGAGATACACTAAAAATACACCTGCTCAGACATCGTCTCCCGGCTTCATATAGCCCCATACGCAAATCAGGACTGAGGGACAGGAATCATGGCCCTATTTGGAACCTATTTAGCAACTGATTGTCTTCATGCGTAAATCTTCACTGAAATTTCTGTTACTTTTTCTTGTTCTATTTATGCTGTGCAAGTCTGATCATATCCTGTGTGTTTAAGAATGCCACATAATTTCTGATGCAAAGAAGAATAAGAATACATTCTTGGAAGTAGATTAGAGGGTGGAAAATTATTCAAGATTCTTGGCATACATTGCCAAATTACTCCTCTAAAAGTTTAACAAAATCCTACCAAAACTGTACCAAGATGTGGTGAGAAAAGAGTAACACTGTAATTTTGGCTTTCTTACTTTTGAGGTTAATTTTGTTTTCATGGTTATTTGCCCATTTGTATTTATTTTTGTCTGACTTACTCCTTACTCAAGTTTTCTGGAAGGTACTGACAAGTTTTCTTACTGTGTCAGAAAAGTTGTTGAGATATAAATGATAAGAGCCCTTTGACATGGTTGCTGCAAACTGTGTTACATTGTCACCATTCTTCTAGAAACAGAGAAGCTTATTTTGCAGTTAAATCTGTCAAACATTTCCTTTTATTTCTTCCATTTCTTTTAGGCTTATAAAAACCTTGCCCTTTTTACTATTCACATTTACCTAAATTTTAATTATGTTCTTTTTTATATTTAACTTTTATGACCATTGTGAAGATCTAATTTATTTTTCTCCAAATGTTTAGACAATGTCTCCACATTATTAGTGGAACAAGCCCTATCTTTCCCATTGGTCTGCATGGCTTCTGTTTGTTAATCTCAGGCTCTGTTTTCGGGGCCATGTATTTTACCTTCTTTAACTTTCTGCTAATTCGTGCAACAAGCTTAGACTTTAAATTGTTCTAGATTTCCAATACATTTTAGTGGTACAAACCCCTGAGGCAGCTTTCTCCATCCAGGTGCAGAGTTTCCTGACTCAGGGCAATTCTACTTCCACTGATTTCTTTCATCTCATAAATCCCTGCCCCATGGGTCATTTTACTTTAGGTGTAGGTCTCATTAATAGGATATCGCTGAATTTTGGCAAAACATCCCATGCGAAAACAGTGGGCAGTTTAACCAGTTACCTTATCCTCCATACTCGTACCCACAAGTATGTACCTGGTAAGGTGCCCAGCATCGTGGACATGTTAACTAACCTCCATAATAACCCTACTCAGTATCCACATTTTATAGATGTGGAAGCTGAGGCTTGGAGAGATTAAGTAGTACCTAGGACAAGGTCACCCAGCTAGTGAGGGGAGGGGCTGAAAACACAGGCAGCCCAATCCCAGCGTGTTCTTAAACCCCCTCCCCACCCACTTCTTGGCTGCCGTGTGGGGCTTGTTATCGCCCCCACCCCCACCCCGTCTCCTAGTTACCTGCTTTGTTTTCAATCTTTTACTATACTCTGTTTTCTTGGCATCTATTTTTTCTAGAATTTCTTAAAATTATTATTTATTTTTATTTACTTCTGAGATAATGTCTCACTCTGCCACCCAGGCTGGAGTGTAGTAGTGCGATCATTACTCATTGCACCCCAAGAGATCCTCCTACCTCAGCCTCCAGAGTAGCTGAGACTACAGGCGCACACCATCAGGCCCATCATTTCTATGGTTTTTTGTTTTGGCAGGGGGTAGAGATGGGGGTCTCACCATGTGCAGGCTGGTCTTGAACTCCTGGGTTCAAGCAATCCTCCCACCTCAGCTTCCCAAAGTGTTGGAATTATAGGTGTGAGCCACAGTGCCTGGCCAAAATCTTTAAAATGTCATTTAAATTCTACTGCTGACTATCTCACGATTTACCCCCCAAACTTTTTTTATCCAATCATCAGAGGAAAGAATGAGATAGCATCTTCTGACCCCTCTCTCCGAGGATATGAGGAACTGCACATGCTCTGTTCTTACTCCCTGTGGCCTCTTTATCTGGAGGTTGGGATCTCCAATGCTTGTTATAATTTTTATATGAGTTGTATTTTCGATAGCTGTTTTCCACATTAACAGGTACAACTGATTTTAATGCTTACTGCTTATCCTTATATGACTTCCCCATCCCTGAACTTTTAATTTTACTTCATCTTGCAGTCCTCTTTAGCTCGCCTTGAAATAATTTTCAAGAAAGTGTGGGTGATGTATATTCTGAGCTCTTGCATCTCTGAGAATATGCCATGTGACTGGCAACTTGGCTGGGTGAGAAATCTGGGGCCAATTTACTTTGTTCTTTCAAACTCTGTAAGTGATGTTTTCTTTTCTCTTAAAATTTAGTAGTGCATACGATTAGAAGTCTACTGACAACCTGGTTTTTGTTCTCCTGTAAGTCACCTATATATTCTGAAGCAAAGGTATTTGTTTTCTTTGTAATTAAAATTTTCCAGAATGTTTCTTTTTTTCTTTTTTTGAGATGGAGTCTCAGTCTCGCTCTGTCGCCCAGGCTGGAGTGCAGTGGTGTGATCTCGGCTCACTACAACCTCTGCCTCCTGGGTTCAAGCAATTCTCATGCCTCAGCCTCCAGAGTAGCTGAGACTACAGGTGCCCACCACCATGCCCAGCTAATTTTTTTGTATTTCTGGTAGAGATGGGTTTTGTCATGTTGCCCAGGCTGGTCTTGAAATCCTGACCTTGGGTGATCTGCCCACTTCAGCCTCTCAAAGTGCTGCAATTACAGGTGTGAGCCACTGTGCCCAGCCCAGAATGTTTCTAAATGCAGACTTCTTTCAGTTAATTTTGCAGGAACAGAGTGCATTTCTTTTCATTTGAATGCTCATAAATTTGGTCCTATCGTATTGAATTAGTGCTTCTTTTTCAATTTTTTGTTCTTTTATTCTTGGGGCAAAACTATTCTTCTCAATTTATATCCTGTTCCCAGACTTCCATTTTCTTTATTCTCTCTTTCATCATCATCATTTTGTCCTTTTGCCTGCATTCTAGAAGATTCTTCCCAGGATTCTCGCACAGCACTGATTTGATTTTCTGAAATGCCAATTCCGCTCTTTGTTGCCTCACAAAGATTTTAATTATGTACTGTAAATTCCTTATTGGAAACTGGCATTTCTTGTCTACCTCCTTTCACCTTTCCCGTTTCTTTATATAGCCTACGGTCATTTTTTAAAATCTCATTCTGCTTGCTTTTCCTCTCAACCTGTTTGTTCAAATGGCTTTATGATCTTGTTTTACAGAGATTGTGCATTCTAGCATTTTTTTAAAAAGAGAGATATGTCTTTAAAAAAAAGACATATCTATGTCACTATGTCACTCAGGCTGGAGTGCAGTGATGAGATAATAGCTCACTGCAGCCTTGAACTCCCAGGCTCCACTATCCTCCTGCCTCAGCCTCCTGAGTAGCTAGGACTACAGGTGCATGCCACCATGCCCAGCTAATTTTTAAATTTTTTTGTAGAGGCAGAACTTGCTATGTTGCCCAGGCTGGTCTCAAGCAGATGGCCTCCTGGTTACAGATATAAGCCACTGTGCCCAGTCTCCTGCACCCTATTAAAATTTCTATGGAGTCTTCTCAAATACACTTCTGTAATTTCTTGTCCTCCAATAATCTATGTTCAAATATGTTCTCCATGATACTATCCCTTTCACTTTATCCCTCATGTTTTAAAAATGGGCCCCATATTTTGGGTGTGTTTTCTTTCTTTACTCATCCTCAAAGACAAATATATCCAGATATGATATTTGCCCAACGATGCTGTTTGTATTCATTGGCTCTATCCACTGTCTACTTGGACACTACAGAACTTGCTTCCCTCTGAACTAATCTGGCACTCAAATTGGTGTTCATGGTTCTTAGTCCAATTACGAGTGTGTTTTTATTGGAGCCAGGTAGGATTATATCCAATTCACAGTGCTTGATAATTACACATCCTGAATCTGTGAAGTCTGTTTAAAGTTAGAATCCCCTGAAGTTCTTCTCACCTCCACACCTGTGTCCACTATCGTTCATGCGCAAGACTCCTAATCCTCAGGACATATCCCACCAAGAATAGTCCTTTTCTTTTTCCTTTGGAAGTTACAGTCTATTTGAAGACTGTATGGGAAGATGAGAGAAGACAGCATTTTGGTCGTCTGAAATAAGAGAAGCTCCATAGCAAAAGAACGCCTCCCAGGTTTTTTGGCTGAAGACCCTGTTTATTTGAGCAAAAGGGGCGGCCTGACAAATCTTCCTGCTTCCTTTCGGGTGTGCAGGACTCTACTTTTTCATGCATCCAGTATGGCCAGACCACTGATAATTGTTTCTTAATGCAGGACCACTGGGCTAACGGACCAGAGAAATTTATACAAGGTGACACTAAGTGGGTTGCCAGTCTGTCATTTCCTGAATCTTCTTAACATTTCAGAGGGACATGAGAGAGACTGCATTTCAGAGGTTACCAGCTGGTTACTTCAATTCAATCCAGAAATCCAGGGATATGTGGATTTCTTAAGTAGCTCTTGGAATTCCATTGTTTCTAGAAAGTCTGGTTAACTGGAAGAGGAATAAATTACTCTTGGCCACTCTCAGTTCAAATCTAAGCTGCTTACCATCAGTTCTCATGGCAGACACTGTTATCTTTGCTTTCACACTGTCACCTTGTCACCATGTGGTGGCTTTTGAATGTGCTTCCTTGATATGGTTTGGCTGCGTCCCCACCCAAATCTCATCTTGAATTGTAGTTCCCATAATCCCCATGCGTTGTGGGAGGGACCTGGTGGGAGGTCATTGAATCATGGGGCAGTTACCTCCATTATGTTCTTGTGATAGCGAGTGAATTCTCGTGAGATCTGATGGTTTTATAATGGGCTTCTCCCCGCTTCACTCTGCACTTCCCCTTGCTGCTGCCATGTGAAGATTCTGCCATGACTGTAAGTTTCCTGAGGTCTCCCCAATCATGCTGAACTCTGAGTCAATTAAAACTTTTTCTTTTATAAATTACCCAGTATCAGGTATGTCTTTATTGGCAGTGTAAGAACAAATAAATACATACCTCCAATGTGACCTGTTTTTTAAAGGCCAAGGCTGTGTCTGTTTAACTCAATTCTACATCATCCTGGTAGTTACTTCACCTCCTAGATCCCTAACCTACAACTGAACTAAACAGTCAGACACTCCAGATGGGATTTAAAGAGTGGCAGAGGCGGGACAAGGAACTGGGAAGGGACCTTCAGCTTGCTCTGTCCTGCTGCTCACTTTCTTGGGCAATCTTTAGTGGGTCATATACTCAGTCTAGAAAGCAAGGGGCTGGACAGGGAAATCTCTAAGATTCTTTCTACTGTGAACATAAGCTGCCTCCTAATCCATTTTCATAGCATGTGTTTATGCCTTTGTTTTCATGGTATCACCAGAGTCTATGTTTTTAGTCTGGATACTAGGCAGTTAAAGATCCTTCATATAGTCCTTTGTCCTGGAAATAATTTCTAAATTTGTATGTGGCGGGGGGACTCAAAGTGTGCCTTGGAGAGGCATGGAGAGTTATGACCACTCTTTCTCCTAGAAGATAGATACAAAATTCTGCATATCATTTTGGAGAATTCACTGACCCCCCTCGGAGCTGGAGTGAGGTTGAGGGTACATCCATGGGTCTGAAGCTCAGATCCTGCTCTAAGATAAACACCACTCCTCTACTAATTCCAGTTATTTCATACCCACCATCACCTGACAGATGAAGAATCAGATTTCGGAGAAGGCATTTCTGCAAAGAATTAAGATACAAGAATACTTACATAGCTCTTTATATAATATCTGTTGACATTTGGAGCCATAATGAAGTGATTCCCCCTTCCTCGGGTAGTAGGAAATGAGGAAAGCAAGATCCTTCTTTGGAAATCAAGAAACTACTGGATTCATCCATACAGGATCGGAGCAGAGGTTCTCAAAGTCCCCTGAAGGAGACAGGGTTCTAAGGGTTGCTAAGCTTGTAGGACCAGCCTGTGTCCAGTGAGAAAGCAGAGGCTCCAAGCAAACATCAGCAGTGCCTACAACGCAGGTCCAAGGAGGGGCATCTAAGCATTTGACTTCAAGTGCTTCTGGCTCTGGCAGCACAGTGGCCGGCCTCTAACCTGAGATAAATGTTAAACCTTAGTCTGCTGCCATCCAACATTTATCTCATCCCCTCGTTATAATTCTATGTTTACTAGGCAGCATTCTGAGTCCCTTGAGGTTTGTCTGTAGGGAGAGAAGGCGCTGCCCAAAGTGGATTTCTGCTAATGTAGTCTATGTGAGAAATCAATAAAGTGGGTTCGTTATACCTTGCCTGGTATCTTCTCGACACTGAGAGATTGCTCTAATCAAGTCACGTGGTCAGTTTTATTTCTCTCTGTAAATTAATAAACTGGCATCCCTATGAATTGCTCAGTCAGGACTACATTGGAATTGTCCTCTAGAGGCCTGGTCATCCCAAGAGTGAACCTGGGGGCCTTCAACAGGGAAGACCGAAATGAGCTACACGCCACTCCTCTGCCTTTCGATGCTAATACCTTTCCTAGTGTGTGTGCTGTTCTGGATAGAGAATTCTAGTTTTAATAATACCTATTAAATAATACCTATTTAATTAAATATTAAATAATACCTATTTAATAATACACTGGTACCATTCCAAATATATAGACACTTTTATGTTTTTAAGTAAATCTAATGTACTGCAAGGCTAGGAGCAAAAACACCCACAGCTGCAGGTCTCAAATGTTAGGTGCATAAGAACCATCTTGGAGAACTCCCTAACAATAGAATTTACTTGCAGGCTCTTCTCTTGTTCTTAGAGAATCAGATTCGGGAAGCCTGGGGTGAGGTAATACCCTACCCCACCCCGGGTAGACCAGCAGCACACTTTGAGAAACCCAGCATGGAGGAGTGAGTGGTTAGCAGGTCTACTCAGCTGACTTTAATGAGCCATGGAAGGTACTTGGCCCCGAGACCCCCTCTTGCCACTCCTACACTCAGCCTCAAGCCCAACAACACTCCCTCTCAGGGTATCTCCACCGTGCAGGGTGGTGGATGGTTCTGAATGAACATTCATGCAGGTGACTCATCAGTATGTACCAAAAAACCTTTTGGTCATGTTCTCATGGAAACTCCCAGGGCACAGATACAAACGTTCTGCCTAGATTCCAGTTCTGGCTCCACCCTGTCACCTGGCAAGTTCCTGAAATCCTCTCTGTCTCCATTTAAATGAAGAGAAGAGTTTCATGCAACAGGAACTGTAAGTATTAAACAAGATTATACAAGTAAAACCCCTGGCATAGTGCTTGGCACAAAATAAGTACCTAATAACTCTTAACTTTTGTTCCTATCAGTATCATCCAGAAAATACCTCCAGTGTTAGATGGACACTCAGTGAGCACAAGCTGGGTCCCAGGCACCATTAGTTCGGGGATTCTGCAGTGAATAAGACCCATAAAGACCTTGGGCTCACGGAACCAACACTTCAGGGGGGATACAATGTTCTGCTTTCAGGGTTGGCGTATAAAACTGCAACGAGCAGCCAGGCATGGTGCCTCATGGCTGTAATCCCAGCACTTTTGGGAGGCCGAGGTGGGCAGATCACGAGGTCAAGAGATGGAGACCATCCTGGCCAACATGGTGAAACCCCATCTCTACTTAAAATTAAAAAATTAGCCAGGCATGGTGGCTCATGCCTGTAATCCCAGCTACTCCGGAGGCTGAGGCAAGAGAATCACTTGAACCCAGGAGGTGGAGGTTGCAGTGAGCTTAGATTGTGCCACTGCACTCCAGCCTGGGTGACAGAGGGAGACTCTGTCTCAAAACAAAACAAAACAAAACAAACAAAAAACCTGCAGTGACCCAGCACAGTGGCTCACACCTATAATCCCATCACTTTTGTAGACTTAGGTGGGAAGACTGCTTGAGGCCAGGAGTTTGAGAAGAGCCTGGGTAATGTGGTCAGACCCTAACTGAACAAAAACTTTAAAAATTCGCCAGGTGTGGTGGCATGGCCCTGTAGTCCCTGCTACAGAGGCTGAGGCAGAAGAATCACTTGAGCCCAGGAGCTCACGGCTGCAGTGAGCTATAACAGCACTGTCCTCCAGCCTGAGTGGCAGAGCAAGACATTGCCTCAACAAACAAAATCCAAAAACCAACAAATAAAACAAAAACCAAAGAAATAATAAGAAACTGGGATGAATTTCTCTTCATGGTGAGATGATTAATCTCTCCTCTTTGACGATGTCAAAGCTAAGAGATTTTCACCTGGCAAAACCTCTTATCATCTCAATCACAGTTTTAAAAAAGCACCCTATCTGGACAGTCTCACTACCTTTGGGTTCTCTCTGACTTGGCCCATGAATCTCTCTTGCTCTTGATCACTCCTGATACCAAACTAAATGCACAGCCTCACAAACCCTGGGAGCAGGGAATGATGGGGTGGCCTTGGGATGCAGCCCCTGGGCTCAGGGAAGGCACGGCAGCTCCAGGCCAAAGGATTTTGTGATCTTTTGGCCTTGGGCTTCACCAAGAGGGCCTATGAACCACATATTCACTCAGAAGACACTGCTCAACAGAGACACTCTGGCATCCTGCCTCCCAAACCACCAATCCTAGGGCATCAAAACACTCCAAAGATGGCTGGGCACAGTGGCTTATACCTATAATCCCAGCACTTTGGGAGCCCAAGGTGGATCACTTGAGGCCAGGAGTTTGAGACCAGCCTGGCCAACATGGTGAAACCCCATCTCTAATAAAAATACAAAAATTAGCAGGGCGTGGTGGCAGACGCCTGTAGTCCCAGCTACTCAGGAGGCTGAGGCAGGAGAATCACTTGAACCTGGGAGGCGGAGGTTGCAGTGAGCTGAGATCATGCCACTGAACTCCAGCCTGGGTGACAGAGTGAGACCCTGTCTCAAAAAAACAAAACAAAACAAAAACAAAAAAAACAAACCAAACAACAACAGAAAACACTCCAAAGAGAAAGCGCTACCACAACCCAGTGGTCAGTGTAGTTTGCTAAAAGGAGAAAGGGAGGGGTGGGGAAAGTGTCACTATTCACTGCTGCCTGGCACGAGCGAATTGCTCCATTTGTATTTCTGGTGGCATAATGAATATTCCTCATCCTCTCTCCCCCTACAAAGCCGATGTAATGAGACAAAACACAGTGAGAGCTAGTTCATCTGGCCAGCCTGCCTCCAGAAGTCATTCCCTTTACATTAAGACATGTGAAGCCTTAGGAACTGGTGAGGGCAGCGGATGGCCCCTCCGGCCCCTCCCTCATCTGCCTCCTCGGTCTGATTATTTCCTCTTCATCTGTGCTTAAAATAGACTAAGCCGAACTGAAATAACCCAGGAGATTAAATTAAATTAAGTCAGGCCTGGCTCCCAGGCAGCTGTTAATAAAATTATAAGCATTCACATCAGTGTGGCAGACAAAGACGAAAATATTTATTGGTTCCTTCCAACCCGCCGTCTGAAGTAGCTGAATCCTAAGAGACAAAGTCCAGTGACACCAACCTTCTTTCTATCACCTTTATCTGAGGGACAAGGGGCATGAAACTTTGAGGCTGGAGAGGAGCAGGAGTCTGTTCTTGTTGGTGCCCAAGGGAGCCTCATCTTTCAGTGGGCTCTGCTCGGCTTCCTTGCCCAGGGTGCCCTGGCTGAGTATGAGGCACAATTTCTGGTGAGGAGGCAACTGTCAACGGGCAAAGGCGTCCTGCCTCCATCCACTGGCAGAAGAGGAATCCACCATCCCATTCCAGGACTATTTCCAACACCTGTGGAATTGACAACTTTCCCATATACTTGTTCCTCACAAATGGGCTCAGAGCTGATTCTCTGAGGGAGGTAGTTATGAGGAGCTACTGGGAGTTCATGCGCAGAGACTATCAGTATCTGTCTCTGAAACATGTTCATCTTTGGAGAGAGAGAGACAAGAGGAAACTTTATTCTTTCCAGCCTTGCTGTTATACCATGGCTGTCTTTAATCTGAAAGTATAAAGCTGAAGATTAGCATTAATTACAGGTATGTCAGGCCTAAGAGATTTTTACCTGGAAAAACCTCTTATCTCAACCACAATCAAAAATCAGACCAAAACCAAACCAAACAAGAACCTGGACACATTCTCATTAGCTTTGGGATCTCTCTGTGGGCCAGACTACCACAACACCTCAGACTACCGCAAGGCAACCACGTGCACCAACATTACGGAGAGGCTAAACTGACACAGAAAAGAAGTGCCTGGGGGCTGAATATCTTGCATGTAAAACTTTTCATTCCTTGAAAAAGCTAAGATGACCCCCAAACCACTGATGTCCCAAGCTGCTTGTGTACCGCTGAGCCAAGGCGCTAAAGCAGTCACGGAATCGGTAAAACTGTCAGTGGAAAGAGAAATTAAACAGGAAGACAGCCAATGCCGCAGAACCCATGAGTCAAGGCCGATGCACGGGATGAGGATCCCAATCCCCATGGGGCCTTACAAGGTGGGCATGTGCCATCTAAGTGCTTTAGTTCAGGTGTAAGTGAGAGGGGACCCGATATTCTGGGTATCATCCACATGGTTTACAAACCAAGCAGGAGACACGCCATTTTCCTGACCTGGGAGGGCCTTGCGGTGATGCTTCAGGGATAAAAAGTACCTTGTTTTTCTTTTCCCTTACTGAAGCAAAGCCAGGTTGCCTGGCTCTTCTCGGGACAGAGGCTGAGAACCTGCAGGCACTGTTAGCATGCTGCCAACTACCTCTGTTTATTCTCGCAGTAGGAATTCCTTATGAAAGAAAAGCTCCGGGTGACGGGTGAGGGTCTGCCAAGGCAGCAACTCGGCCTGCAGAAAAAGCTGCCGTAGGGGGCGGCCGTTTTAGGCCAATGGTTGAAAATGCATTCTGGAGGGACTGTCCAGTTCCTAGGCCCTCATCAAACAGCTCCACCTCCCTGAGCCCCTTGTTCTGCCGTCTCCCCGTGAGCCCATTCAAAGGACTCTGCTTCCTGCGGGTCCCACCATCACTCAGTCTCTTCCACATCAACACCATTTACGCTTCATACCTGCTGTGCTGTTCTACAGCTTCTAAGTAAGAAGGGTGATTAATGCATTGGGTGGCTGAATTGGACAAACGTCACTCAAATCAATTTTTTTTCTTTATCCTTGGCTATTTTTGGAGACTGGCCAGGCCAGGAGCACACTGATGTGTTCAAAAGGAACTTATGAGTCATATCCAACTTCTGTACATAAGCTCAGCTGCTGTCCGTCTTGGGTAGTTTCACAGATGTGCAACATGGTTGAAGGAAAGGAGCATCAAAGCAGAAGGCAGGAGGCTGGCGGCATCGCTCCTCCCGGAGCTGCCCACTTCCTGCACAACCCTGGCTCAAGTTTCATGGCAGTGTTGTGTTACCTATGATTCTGTCTGCTTGTCACTACTTCTTCTTCATGAAAATGTCTCCCACCTCTCACCCCCACCCCATATCTGCCCTCTAGTCACAGTCCATTGACCCAAGGTGGCAGGTGACCCAGACTGAGCCGATGAATCCCTTCCCCAGAACTTTTGGATTTGTGCCTGACACAGCAGAAGGCATGAAGCTGTAAGAGGTGAAGCTGTAGAATTGTCTAAGGCCATGTTTGCTGCAATGCAAAGGAAGTCTAATGAGTTGTGAAAGAGAAACAAATGAAGGTCCTATGTAGAAAGAAGAGGTGAGATACAGAAAGAGAATCTCTGGTTCTCAGTGTTCTTACAGTCCCAAGGCATTCCCACCCTTGCGTTTCATGACACTCTAGATTTCTTTTGCTAATTCCCCTTTCTACTGGAGTGGGTTGGTTTCATCCTTTTTTTATTTTTATTTTTTTTTTGAGATGAAGTCTTGTTCTGTCACCCAGGCTGGAGTGCAGTGGCACGATCTCAGCTCACTCAACCTCCACCTCCCGGGTTCAAGCAACTCTCCTGCCTCAGCCTCCCAAGTACCTGGGATTACAGGCACCTGCCACTACACTCGGCTAATTGTTTTGTATTTTTAGTAGAAACGGGGTTTCACCATATTGACCAGGCTGGTTTCGAATTCCTGATCTCAAGTGATCTGCCTGCCTCAGCCTCCCAAAGTGCTAGGATTACAGGCGTGAGCCACCGCGCCCAGCCAGTTTTATCCTTCATAACCCCAAAGACCCTACATAGTAGCCACATTCCCTGAGCCTTGGTTTTTATGCATGCAAAATGAAGGGGTTGGACCATGAGACAGAGGGTCCCTGGGTGGGAGCACCCCCTAACATGGAGATAAAGGAAAATCTTCAGTTCCTTCAAGGAAAATTCCAGGCACCTAGGTAGCCCTGAGAAGTAAATGAGCAACTTGACAAGGAAGAAGGTAACAGTAACTCAAAACAACAGCAAGGAAGTCAGGAGATGTTTTGTTTCCTGTAGAAAATAAAGATAACATCTTAACACACGCCCTTGAGTTGTTTTTCAGAAAACTGGCCCTCCACCAAACAGATGGAGCAGCGGCACACAGCCCTCAGCCGGGGGAGCGGAGGACAGCACACTGACTGCTGTTGTTTGGTCTACACTTCTCCATCTCGTTCAGTGCTTCTTTACCCCAAAGCTAACACTGTTTTTTGCTCATCCCAAATTCTTAGACAAAGCTTCGCCTCCTTAACTAGTCACAAATCAGAAGATCTTTGAATCCACCTATGACTGTGGCACACCACTTCCCCAGCTTTGGGATGTCCCAGCTGTTTAGGTTGAACCAGTGTGAAGCCCCCGTGTTTACTGACCGATGACTTTGACTGTAACCTCTGCCTTCCCGCCTTTAAATAATGCCTACCTGTGAGCTATCTGCCAGTTCAAGTCCGTCAGCACAAGCTGCTTGATTCTCCTTGCTTGGCAAGAAGTGCCTCAGTTTCTCCTGCTGTTAACCCAACATCAGCGTTCGGCTTTGCTGCACTGGGTGCGTGGACCCCAGCACAGTCTCGTAACAATCACATCAGTGACTTCTTCTTTTGTGTGATGGAGTCTCACTATGCTACCCAGGCTGGAGTGCAGTGGTGCAATCTTGGCTCACTGTAGCCTCAAAATCCCACATCAGCCTCCTGAATAGTCGGGACCGCAAGTGCTTGTGTGCCACCACACCTGGCTAATTTTTATTTTTAATAATTATCTTTATTTATTTTTACTTTTTACAGAGACAAGGTCTTGCTCTGTTGCCCAGGATGCTTTTGAACTTTTGGCCTCAAGGGATCTTCTGCTTTTGCCTCTCAAAGTAGTGGGACTACACGTGTGAGACCCTACACCCAGCCTACATCCGTGACTTTCAAACTCTGCTCCTCGGAGTCTCCTCATGGATGGTGGAGAGGAGGAGGAGGAGGAAGGTGAATACTCTATTTTCTCCCCTTCAATCAGAGTAACTCTGGTGAAATACCATTTGAATATCATTCAAACAAGATGTGATGTTCAAACTTGTTTGAAAATTACTGGACCAGAAGCCTCTCATGCCTCACTCAGTGGCAGAGTCCCTGGACTCTCCAATCTACCGTCAGTTCCTCAGGAAGGGGCGCACTTACTGGCACCACCAATTAGCTTTTGCTCTCTGAAACGGCTCTCACAGCAACAAAATGCCAGAAGAGTTTATGTAGTTCAAGTGCCTTAATTTGAATTTGCAGATGAGAAAAGGGAAACAAAGACAGGTTAACTGAAGAGGGAGGTCAAGTTCACAGCCAGTTAAAACCTTTAAGGTTAATATCCTCAGCTTAATATGCAACTCTGCTATTCCTACAGAGGTCTTCCAATTTTGAAAGTGATTTCACAGTGTGTTCCTGTGTCTTGGCTGGTAGGCATGCTGAAGGAAAAACAAATGAGGGTTGAGGTTAGATTTTCTTTGTTGTGGCTGCTGGAGTCCCACTGTGGTCACAGCTACACCATGAGCGTGTCAGGACTGAAAGAGTTAATTTGTCAATAAAGTGACACACTTCAGTCTGCTGAACTACATGACTTAACACGACTGGAACAAAACTCTATTAATAGAGTAACAACCCCGAATACTTATTCAACATTAATTAGTGCTATAGTTGGGAGTCAAATCCAGTCTACCTGACTTCAAAGCCAATGCCATATGATATGGTTTGGCTGTGTCCCTACCCAAATCTCACCTTGCATTATAGTTCCCATAATCCCCACATGTTGTAGGAAGGACGAGAGGAAGGGAACTGAATCATGGGGAAGGTTTCCCCTATCCTGTTCTCATGATAGTGAGTTAGTTATCATGAGATGTGATGGTTTATTAAGGGGCCTCCCCCTTCACTAGGCTCTCATTCTTCTCCTCCTTCCTGCCGCCACGTGAAGACATGTTTGCTTCTTCTTCTGCCATGATTGTAAGTTTCCTGAGGCCTCCCTGGCCCTGCAGAATGGTGAGTCACTTAAACCTCTTTCCTCTGTAAATTAGCAGTCTCGGGTATTTCTTCATAGCAGCGTTGAGACTAGACTAATAGTGTCCTCTAAATGCAAGTCACTTCTATTACTTTATAAACACAAGCCTGTTTTTTTTTTTGGTTTTTTTTTTTTTTTTTTTTTTTGAGACAGAGTCTCACTCTGTCACTAAGCGCCAGGCTGGAGTGCAGTGGTGCAATCTCGGCTCACTGCAACCTCCGCCTCCCAGGTTCAAGCAATTCTCTTGCCTCAGCCTCCTGAGTAGCTGGGACTAGAAGCATGCACCACCACACCCAGCTAATTTTCGTATTTTTTAGTAGAGATGGGGTTTCACCATGTTGGCCAGGATGGTCTCGATCTCTTGACCTCGTGATCCGCCCGCCTCGGCCTCCCAAAGTGCTGGGATTACAGGCGTGAGAACCACTGCGCCTGACGGCCTGCTGTATTCTTTATGGAGTGTTCGTCATTGAAAGTATGCTGGGATTTTTTTTGTTTCTCAAATATGTACTAGCATCCTTTGGAAACCAGAAGTTCTGAGGATACAGAGTCCCTGCCATACTAGGGTGGGAGGGATTGAAACAGACTTCAGGGTCTTTCAGAAAGGTTGGGTTTTAGTAAAGAGTAAGGGGGCTGCCAGTGCTATTTCTAACATTCACTGCACATACACTTTCTCTTCTGGGCAGATGTTCACCTGTGAGAGTTCTTCCATGAGTAGTCACCTGTGCAGCCTGTAAGATGACAGCGGCAATATATCCCAGAGAAACGTGTCTCTCCTGCGCTGCACCCCCACTCCCAGCAGAGTGACTTAACAAAGGGACAGGGAGGTCAGTGCGGCATTTCCCAGAACAAGAGCCACCTCCCCGCTGGGTGTTCAGTGAGGAAGGCATCTCTTCTGATTACACTCCTTACCTCCAGTGAGTCTAAGCTGATGAAATGACACTTCCTTCATGTCACCTTTCCCAAACTCACCACCGCCGCTGTGAAAACTTTTATAGGAAGTTTGCCTTGCTTTCTACTCTCTATTATTCTAGGAAAAAATGCCTGCTTTCGTTTGAAAAGGGACCCTGACTGTCTTTAACCACAAACCTTGCATTAATTAAAAAGGAAAATGCATGTAAAGGGCGGCTACCATTCTTCTCAGTATAAAAAGTCCCCCGTGGGGATGCTGTGTGCAGAGCTTCCAGTGGGTCGTCATGGCCCCCTATTCAAATGGGGATATTTTGGAACCAGCTCAGGAGTTAACTTATCTCATATTTTCTCAGGCTGTCTGAATCTCTCCAATTGGAAATGCCTAGAAGCTGAGATGCACACGGTCTGATGTTTCTCTGCACCATTTTGATGCTGATAATCAGAGTGTGTATATACACATTAATTGGAGATTCCTTTACAAAACACCTGAAAACATTTTTTTTTTTTTTTTTTTTTTGCTAAGATATCAAAGCAGCTTATTGTTGAAAAGGACCACAGGACAGTTCCTGCCTATTCTCCCTTCCAACTGGGCCACCCCTACCTGCCATTGAAGATGACACGGATCAAGAAAGGAAAAAAAAATTCTGCATTTATTTTAGGACATTTCCATTGGTGAACCTAACTATTCCCAAACACTTCAAGTTTTCCACCCTTTTGGCTGGGAACCAGGTATCACAAGGAGCATTGATCTGTTATTTATTTCGTCTTCCATCCTGTTCCTTCAAGATCTCTCTCCCATTCCCCAAGCATTAGAAGAAAGTTTCAATGGAAGTGATTGAAAAGACTTCATTTGCAAGCTTCTAAGAGATTTCTCACTTGGCTAACACATTTACTTTCTAGAAGAAGATAAAGTTCCTTGCAAATAATTTCATAGCAATTAATCTTGTGCTTAAATGATAATCCCATAATTAGAAGCAATTAAAATCCTGCACAAGAATGACCTGCTCAGTCAATGTCAATGTGTCTGCATGCTAATGGGGTAATCTTGAAAGAGGCCCCAGAAATAATTTGCTTCTCATCTTCCAGGGATGCAGGCGTTCAAAGCCTATCTTTAAGAAGGCTTGCTCCTAGCAGGAGTCACTGAAGTCAAAGAAGATGGATGACTGATGACCCTATGAAGAATCTGGGGGCTTGGGGTATCTTAAGCAGAAGAAAGAATAACTATGTCACCATGAGCATGGATACCAGGGTGCTTTACAACAAAGACAAATGCTGCATGAAGGAAATGACACTGGCAGCTCTTTGCCCTTTGCTCCAATCTTGCTGCCTCCCACGCACATCTAGTGACTAATCACCCAGTGTGGAAAGCTCTGTTGGAATCACTGCACAGAGAACGAGCATGAATAACAATCTGTAGGATGACATGCTGCAAGTCTGTACATATTTGACATTAAGCTGAGCCACAGATCAGTCAGGAAGAGGTACCACAGTCAGGATGTAAATAATGACGTGTCTCTATGAGAGGATGCAACTTTTTTCTTAGCTGATAGATGTTTCTCTAAAGGATCCCAGAAGTCATGTAGCTTTATGAATTGGGCTAAAACAGGAACATTTTAACTTGATCCAGAAGTAGGGCTAAAATGGGAAGAGTCACTTGGATTTGGGGTGCAGTAAAAGTCTGAGCAAATTTTCATGCTGTGTTTATTTTGTACTTCCATCACCATCATCATCATTGGCTTAACAGACACACAATTGGTACAAATATGAGGCACTGGGCTGGGTACGGGAGATAAGACACTATCTCTGATCTGGAAGGACTTATGATATAGTAGAAGGAGATCAACATGTAAATAAACTCAGAGGTAAAATCTCATAATACATGCTATAGAGGGCATGGAGAGAAAGTGGTCAGTTTCAGGCAGGGCATAAAATGTGAGGCTTCCTAAAGGTAACTGGAGCTAAATGTTAAAAGATGTTCTTGAGGGAGCAGGGAAAATGGCAGAAGCAAAGGTGAGGAGGGAGGAAATACTGGGGGGCTATTTCCTGCCACACTGGGGAAGCTGCACGCGGCTTGGAACACCGAGTGCAAATGGGTAGGGGCGTTAAGTGGTAAACATGGGGAGATGGGCAAGGCACTGGCTGCAGAAGGGGTCATGTGGACATTTAGGAATGTCCTATCAAGGAAAAAGAGTAGATCAGTCCACTGAAAAAATGCCAGCCATGAGCCAAAAGCACATGCATTTGAATGGGGTAATGTGGATGACGCACAGGCACTCTTCCGGTACAGGTACACTGCTATAGGTTTTGGTGAAGAGGCACTTTCCTGTTTTCTTGTGCCAAGGATGTGCCTGGCTGTTAAGTGCCAGTGAACTCAAGGCAAGTGACTGCTAGAGATGATTTCTCTGCAGACTGTGAGAATGCAAGAGCAGGATGAGCCTCCAATGGGGAAAAACTGGGGCCGGTAAGAAAAAGCCAGAAGGATGCTGAGAAAGGCCTGGTCTAGTCGCATGCCCACCCAACTCACACACTGCCAAAACATGTCCTGAAGTGGCTTGTTTCCATCCTTCCGCCCATTTTAATTCTTCATCTTCCAGCACAGAAGTCTTCAGCCAGATTTCCTGCTGCCATTTTTATTTCTAGCCATTATGGAAACTCTGGAAAATGGAGGCTCTGGGGAAGTGATGACAGACCCTCACCCACAGTGGTGCCAACAGAATAGTAATCACAGGGGCTGCGGAGCCAATACAGAGTAGCCTCCACTACTAATTGCAGGATAGAAATGTGACATTGTAAGCACTTGAAGCAGCAGTGTGGGCTGTGTCTGTACTCAAGAGAAACTGCCGTGAGTCATCACAGGATCCTCCCTCAGCCAGAGCTAAGGGTCAGCTGCTTAAAACAGTGGGAAGGGCAGGTGTGGGAGCTAGAGGCAGCTGGGCAGGCCGCTGGAGCTCTCCAAGCCTCAGTTTCCTCAAGTAGAAAATGATGACGATGATGACAGCACTGTTCCCAAAAGGTGGTTGGGAAGCATCCAGTCAGGGCCTGGTACCTGAAAAGTGTTCAACCAGTGTCAGTTTCTCTTCTCACAGGATCTATGCATTCAAGAAACACTAGGAGCGTCTCTGGTTTGCCCTTCCCGTCCCCTTTCTAGGCAGCTGCTACGGCAGTGACTGGCTGGATCTCCTCAGCATCTCCATTTGCAAGAGGCCAGGCACGGAGAGAGAATGAGCGTCCCCTGGCCAATGCTGCAACCACTTTCTGAGCTAAAGGGACCCACCAGTCCTCTGTGCAAGAACACTGAACCCTTCCTCACTCATTCTTCCTTCTCCACCTACAAGAGAGGGGACCCATACACAGCAAGTGCCTCTCCCCAGGGAAAATGAATGCAACAACACTTATCACTTTCAGAATCAGCTGATGTTAGTGGATTCATGAAACTTGTACAAAGCCATGGAGATAAAGTGTGCTTTGTCATGAAGAGCAGTTACCCCTCTTATTATGGAGATGGGGTAATCTTGAAAGAGGCTCCAGAAATAATTTGCTTCTCCTCTTCCAGGGATGCAGGCCTTCAAAGCCTGTCTTTAAGAGGGCCTGTCCCTGGAGTTACCCCTTGAAGAGTTACCCCTCTTATTACGGACTTTTCTCTACCAGTATTTCTCATCTGTGTGAGCACCATAAAGCTTGTTGGGTTTTTAAGAGATGGAAGCATGCAGGAAATAAAAGCTGATGTCTTTAAAGTAGACAGGGAAGCCCCAGATCAGGGAGAGTGGAATCCAAGGGTGGGGAGATGCAGAATGCAAGCGGCCCACTCAGCCATTCTTCAACTCCTTCATGTTTATTTATATCGTAAGTAACAGTTTTGCCAATATTGTGCCCACAGCTACTCCTTTTTTTGGAGATGGGGTTTTGCTCTGTCACCTAGGCTGGAGTACAGTGGTGCAATCATAGCTCCCTGTAACCTCGAACTCCTGGGCTCAAGCAATCCTTCTGCCTCAGCCTCCTGAGTAGCTGGGACTACAGGTGCACACCACCACATCTGGCTAATTTTTTTTTTTCTTTTTGTATGGATGAGGTATTTCCATGTTGCCCAGACAGGTCTCAAACTCCCGGACTCAAGAGATCCTCTCGCCCGCCTCAGCTTCCTTAGTAGCTGGGACTACAGCCATGAGCCACCACACCGAGCCTATTTCTTACACATATGTACACATACCTGTATATGACTCCTTTAGCTGTTTAATTCACGTTGTTTTTCTTTTCTGCCTGAGCTGTTTGGAAAATGGGGGTAATACACAAGCTCCTGGAGACATAGACCACTAGTGGCTCCCAATCGCAGGCAGCCCCTGCCCATCCATGTGAGTGCACAGATCCCACAACCTGCCTGTGGCAGTCTGGCCGGCTGTGTCACAGCAAGTCCCATGCAACCAGCCCCAAGTGGCTCTAAGGAAATGGTCAGTGACTCACCTGTTGAACAGGGGCCAGAGGCCAAGTGAGTGCTCTTCATAAACCAGGCTTCAGGGCCCAGCCTCACTGCAGAGCCACAAGGAAACACAGGATGGAGGCAGAATAACTCTGTGGTCTGCCATCCACAAAAGGAAAAGCATTCGTGGCCATGGACAGAGGCATGGCGGGTCACTAGAGTAGGAGGACGGAGGCAGGGAAGCTCAACTACTGAGATGCTCTGATCGCCGTTTCGGCGAGGGCTTCCTTCTAGCTAAGAGTGGCCTCTACAGAGTACATTCAAGTACTGGATCAACTGAAACAAAGCTCCAGACATAGCTATCATTGGCCAAGTGTTTGGGAGTGAAGTTGAAAGAACAGTAGAGTGAACACCTCTAACGCTTTCTAGAGTCACTATGAATATTCCGCCACAGGTGCTCCTGCCTGCACACACCCTCTCTTCCTGCCCCCAACCCCTGCCTGGTCCTCCAGCATTCTCAGATTCCTGTCTGTTTTTCTGCTTTTGCTGAACCATTTGGAAGTAAGTTGCAGACCTCACGGAAAAATGACCCCTAAAATATTTCAGCACGCCTCTCCATAATCACATGACCGTTACCACCTGGAAATTTCACACTGGTACAAAAACATTCTCTAAAAAACAGTCCAGATTCAAATGCCCCCACTGTCCCTGAAATGTTCTTTACAGCTCTTTTTGTTTTCTTGGATCCAGGATTCAACCAGGTGTTACAGATTGCATTTGGCAATCATGTCTCCTTACTCTCTTTTAATCAAGAATGGTCGGCTGGGCACTGTGGCTCATGCCTGTAATCCCAGCACTTTGGGAGGATGAGGCAGGTGGATCATTTCAAGTCAGGAGTTCTAGATGAGCCTGGCCAACACGGTGGAACCTTATCTCTACCACAGAACAAAAACCAGCCAGGCATGGTGGTGCACGCCTATAATCCCAACTACTTGAGAGGCTGAGGCAGGAGTGAGACTCCATCTCAAAAATAAAAATAAAAAGTAAAACAAAATAATTAAGGCTACAACCATTGGGTAGGAGGTTGCAGGTTATCAAGTACAACACTCAGTTTCCTTATTAATTACAAACAACAACAACAAAAATACCTTTGCAGTGGGGAGATCTGCTGAGAATACAGAACCAGGTGGTCAAATGCAGCATCACCAACAGCGGACACTCTGGATGCCCCTGAGGATAATCAACTTCTTGCCAGCACCCTCTCCATCCCAACTCAAAGGAGCAGATACATCTGCTGCATCACCATATACGTTCCTGATCTGGATCCAAATCCCATAACCAAGATTTATTTAACAGAAATTACTTCCAACTAATACCTCTTCCTTTACATAAGCAGCTTGGTGCATCTCCGTGCTGGAAGCCCCCAACAAGTTATTATATTCCATAGCCTGCCTACCACTGCAAAAGGTACCTGTGCAAAGCTTTTAGGCAAAGGATGTGCTACCTGCTGCATCTTCTTACCCAGTGATGACAGAGAGGGTCTCTGCTCACTGTGAATCTCAGGGTGATGTCTAGAGCTCAGGCTAGGAGACTGATGCTCTGTTCCTTGTTGAAAACATAGCCACCTGGAACCTAAAATCTTCCTGTTTTAAAAAGAAATATTTAACTCAGAGCCTGTATGCATGGCTCCTAAGGATAGTGCAACTGGTAAACTGATGATTGCAACTCTATTACTTTGAAAATGGAACGAAACTAACTTCCCTCCAGCTCTCTCCAACTCTCACTTGAAATTCCTGACATCCTGGATGGTGCTGAGCTTTCTGAACACATTCTGCATCTTTGCCTGGAATGTCCTTTCCTTCCTTCCCTGTCCTCCGGGCTCCACTGCCACTTCCGACGTGAAGCTGTCACCTGCAGCCTCCCCAGGGCCGTGGAGGCTACCCTTCTCCCAAACTCCCACTGCAGTTCAAAAAACCTGGTACACCGCCCAGAAACTCTTTTTCATGCTTTAATGCTCCCCCCACCCCAAAGACCACAGAGTTCATGATGAGGTCCAGGTCTTAATGAACTTAGCATCCCTGGTGCCAGGAAGATAGCAGGACACGAGCTCAATAATGTATTGATCAATGGGTGAAGCAAAAAAACGACCAATTATCACACAAAGCTGAGGCTCGTTTCCTCCCTGCTGTAGCAAATATACCATGATAAGGTGGAAGAACACACAGAGGGAATATTATTGTTTTAATCACAAGCACATGAGGGTGAGTCTCTGTATCTGCAGTGGTGAGACAGGTATCGAATCGTGCAAGGCCCTAGACGGTAGGTAGGAGTCGTCTCTCTGCTGTAAGAGCTGGGAGGAAGTCTTCCCCTCCCTGACCAGAACTCAGTTAAAAATCTCAATCTCTACACCAAATTAACAACCTCAAATCATGGAGAAAATTAGACTCTTCTTCAGAATAATCTGTTTGTGGGAGGAATACGCTCCTGAAACAGCTGTAAAGTACACGATACTTTTTCCATTTACTTACAAGATTAAATTGAAAATGGTTCCCATGAGGGATTCTTTTTTTACTCCTATAAACCAAATTTACAAAACACACAACAGTGTAGAAAACCTATTACAATCTTCCATCAGAAGGAAAAAAAATCACACCATTCTGATAACATCACCACCACCGCCCAAAGGCAAAAAATAAAAATACACCACAAAAGCAGAGCACTTTCCCATAAATACCCGACCAAGCTAGAAAGGAAACTCATCTGATTGCAAAGGGGGGTTTCTATCCTAAAGCAGAGCTCCTGTTGCAGTTTCTATGTTACTTTGGGAATTATTTTCAATCTGAGCGATTCTACGCAGTTAAGACGCAGTTTGAACTAGCCTAGCAATTAACACAGCTGCTCAGGGTTTAGGTTTAAATGCATTCTCCAAGAATCTCTCGCATTTGGACCATAAACCCTGCTTGTGATGCCTTACAGTTTATATTTGTGTTCTCATTAAAGCCACCAGGCTAATTCCCAAAGCCCTCTGACTCTCTCAATCAGAGCTCTCTTCCCTCTCTGCCGCTCCAATATCTAGAGTATTCAGTTGGCTGCTTTTCCACACGGTCCTTCCCTCCCTGTCCCCTTCCCACCCTCAGCACCTCCCAAGGGTGTGCTATTTCATCACCGCATACTTGGCACTTAATTATACTTGGATGTGGGTTGTTCTTTATTCTCTTCCTATGTTACTCTTTTCTTCCCTGGTTTTAAGTCCCTCGTTTGGATTTTCCGTGACCTCAAGGAACCTCGTGGGGTGCTGACAGTGGGTTCAGCAAATATTTATGGGTTTATTGTTTGTTCAAAAGGAGACTCTAATTAATAAGAGAGACTTGGAACGTTCATAGCCTATGCACTGAAAGCAAGGGTGTGGAAGCCTGGCCCGGGCCGCAGCCCCAACCCCATTACTTTCCACCCTGTAACTTGGAGCGATTTCTTTCCTTAATCTCAGCTTCTTTGCTCATCTCAAAAAGGAGGATAATAATAGTAGTACTTCACGGGATTGTCTGGGGAGTCAAGGAAGCAATGAATATAAAATGCTGCGTACAAAGGTCCAGTCCTATGAACAGTAAGTATACAGTAAGCACTCAATAGATCGTAGCAATTGGTATGAAAACATTTCTCAAGCCAAACTCGTGCCTGAACTATTTGGCTGAGAAAAGGTGCAGGCAGGTAATGGGGGTGGGGATGCCACCCGTCATTGGCGAGTGCTGCCCCAAGAGGGCCTTGCTTAGTACCATGTGCAGTCCTTTTATACTGAAATGAGTCTGATGTCGTCTACTTGGCTCTTGATCTGTTGCCCAGGCTGGAGTGCAGTGGTGCAGTCTTGGTTCACTGCAACCTCCACCTCCTGGGTTCAAGCAATTCTCCCGCCTCAGCCTCCCGAGTAGCTGGGACTACCTGCACATGCCACCACGCCAAGATAATTTTTTGTATTTTTAGTAGAGATGGGGTTTTACCATGTTGCCTAGGCTGGTCTCAAACTCCTGACCTCAAGTGATCTGCCCACCACAACCTCCCAAAGTGCTGGGATTACAGGTGTTAGCCCTGTGCCTGGATTTAAGTACCTACGTTTCATAAATTTATCAGGCACTATAGTTATACAAGGACATTAACACTGGGGGTTGCTGGGTGAGGGGTGTGCGAGAACTCTGTACTACGTGTGCAACTTTTCCGAAAATCTTAAATTACTTTAAGAATTTTAAAGATATCATTACTAATTAGTTATTTCCTTGAGCCTGACTTTCTATAATTAAGACTGGATTCCCTTCACACACACAACTGTACTTTAAAAATAGATTCCAATTCTTATGGATACTGTCATTAAAATATCTTCTCTGTGCGTCTGCCATTTAAATATTTAGCCATCCAATTTACCATCTGTGTGACTCTGGGTGAGTCACTTCATTTCTTTGTATCTCTATTTCTTCTTCTATAAGTAAGAATAATAAAGTCAACTTCTTCACATATTTGAATAAAAGTTAGCATGTAACTTTAACTTTTATTTGGATAAAAGCTAGTACTTAGAAAGTGGTCCTGTGGAGGAAGACCCTGAATAGTTGTGAGCTGCTGCTATTATTTGCTGTGGTTCTGAATTCATATCTTAAGACTGGATTCCCAATGTGATAGAAATAAGAGGCAGAGCCTTTGGGGAAGTAATCCTTTTGGGAGGCAGGGGAATCTCTTGAACCCAGGAGGCAGAGGTTGCTGTGAGCCAAGATCGTGCCACTGAACTCCAGCCTGGGTGACAGAGTGAGACGCTGTCTAAAAAAAAAAAAGAGAGATGACAGGAAGCATGTTTGCTCCTAGCACCATGTGGGAACACAGCCTGCCTTCCTCCTGCCATGTGAGGACATGGTGAGAAGTGCCATCTATGAAGCAGAGACGGCGCCTTCACCAGACACTGAGTCTGCTGGGGCCTCGAATTTGAACTTCCCAGCTTCCAGAATTGTGACACATAAATTCCTATTATTTATAGGTTACCCAGTCTAAGGTATTTTGTGAGAGCAGCCTGAATGGAATAAGATATAATTATTATTACACTTGCTGAATTCACATTCCTAGAGTGGAGCTATAGCTCTACAAAAATTTTTAAACTAATTCTCAAGGGACTTGGCCTAGATAGGTGCCGTAAGTAATACTGGCTGGCTTTTACATGTAAAATGTCGACGTCCAACTCAGGGAAAAGTATTGCTCCTTAAGCTGATTCTACAATTGTGAGTCAAGTTCAACTCTTGGCAATGGTAGAAGAATTAGCCTGATGTAAGCTCTAGCACGACGAGGCCTGACCTTTCTCTTCCACCTGCGTACCTGTGCCACCTCAGCCAGGGCATCTGTGCCTCTCTGTGCAGTTTTAGATCTGCAAGGCACTTATAAGAGGGACTGAAAGGTCCAGGCAGGGCCTTATGGTTGCTGCTTTTATTACAGAAGGCGGCACGGGGCATTTCCAGCATGCACAGCGCGTGTTTTGCTTTATCTAGAAACACAAAGAATGCCAGCTAAACATTTCAATACTCTGTCCAGGTATTCTTGCCTTACAGCAAGCCACAAGGTAACCACATGGAAACCCATAATTAAACTCTGAAAATTCACCTGTGATGCCTACTCTATTACCAACAGTAGTAGCTTTGCAAATAAAGGAAAACGTAAGAAAAGCATAGAAATGTTTGGCCCATAGGCATTCTACTTTATGCTCCTTGATCCCTCACCACCTAAGGAGACTAGGTTTGTTTGTTGTTGTTGCTGTTTTTTTTTTTTTGAGATGGAGTCTCACTTAGCTGCCCAGGCTGAAGTGCAGTGGTGCAATCTCGGCTCACTGCAACCCTGCCCCCCGGGTTCAAGTGATTCTCCTGCCTCAGCCTCATGAGTAGCTGGGACTAAAAGTGCACACCACCACGCCCAGCTAATCTTTGTATTTTCAGTAGAGACGGGGTTTCACCATGTTAGCTAGGATGGTCTCCATTTCCTGACCTCGTGATCCGCCTGCCTCGGCCTCCCAAAGTTCTGGGATTGCAGGTGTGAGCCACTGTGCCTGGCTGGAGACTAGGTTTTATGGTAATTTCTCCCTCAACTGCATCATCTGCTCTCCCCATACACGGTTTTGACAATGTGGAAGCCTTAGTAGAAAAGAGAAACGAGAGCAAGGCTGCGATGTCACAGAGGGGTCTCATGGCCCCCGAGGAACAGTATCTTCCTCTGGGCAGAGAGCACTGGTGCCCAGTCAGGGGGCTCCTGGCTGTGAGTGGAGACAAAGGCAGAGCGGATTCCAAGGACAGCATCAGCCCATTACAAAGCAATAGAAATGCAGGTGAGAGCCACAGCCCCAAATGAAAAATGGTGCAACAGAAATAGTCTTGAGGAAATAAAAGAATTTCTCCAAAACTACAAAAAGTCAGAAGGGATTCTGTGTCTATGATAGGGATTTGCTCCTAATTCCATTTTGACCATCAGCTATAGGTGGTTTCAAGGTTATCCAAAGGGAAACTGTTACCCTCTCCTAGCGATACCTTGGAATCCTTTGGTGTTCTGTGAGTTCTAACTTGAGGGGACAGCCCTGGTTAGAACATTTGCTTATTTTTCAAAGGAAAAATGTGACGATGTTTCTGAAAGTAAGCCTTTCTTTGGTACCCACCACCTTCCTCTTTTTTTCTTAAACAGATCCTCCAAGCCCTTCTTCTATGATATTTTCTGTCATCTACAAACATAATAGATTATGTTTATGACAGCTTCAAAGATACCTTTGCTGATCAAATGAAAATGAATGTCCTTGTCAACAAGAGTAATATATACAGTTGGTCCCTTGGGGACCCCCAAGTACAGGGAACTAGGCAGATGCCTGAGAGTTGAACCATACGATACATGGAGTGGGTCATGGTACAGAGGACTCAAGTCATCTTGAGGACAAGGAATGCATCCTAGGCCAATAAGACTCCAGGATAACTTGACTGACTATGCTGATTAACAGAAAGTGGATTTGGTGGGAAAAGCCACACTGTGGCAGAGCCCCACCCAGAAACCGCTTGAAGGAGGGAGTCACCAGGCCTGTGGATAGGGAATTTCCATCCCGTACTAGGCTGTTTGTAGGAGGTGTGGTAATTACAAGCACAGTAACTGGAGTCCAGTGCCTCAGTTCCTATTCCAGCTCCTCGCTAACTCTAACACTACGAGTTACTGGTCTCTCTGTGCCTCAGTTGCCTTTTCTGGAAGATGAGGTTAATGCTCTGCTAGGTGTCGGGTCTAAACTATTAATCGATGTGAAGTTCCTAGCACCATACCTAACATTGAGGAAGCAAAAGCACTCATCGGCTGTTGCTGTTGCTGAGGTGGATTTATCGGGCCATCACAGCCCAATGCCACAAAACATCCATCCATCCACCTCCCCTTGCCCTAGTTCCATCCCCTCCAACGTCATTTTGATTAATTGGCTCCTCTGACCCCCTGTCGCTGGGAGGAGAGTACACAGGCCATGCTGTCAGAACAGTCCAATCTACACAGGGGTTGTGACTTTGTGTGACATTGAGTATTTGGGGATTCGGGTGTGCAGACCCGTCTCCTGGGAGGTGTATTAAGGCGAGGGTTTGGAGGGCTGCAGGGCTCCGAGACAGTGATGGTTCCACCAGTCCAGCTGCCTCTCCAGAGACGTCAGAGCACCCAGCCCAGCCCCTACCCTGCCTTAATATCACTGTGACCTTCATCCAAATGCCTGTCCACAGCGCTGCTCCAGGATGAGCACGCCTCACCTGTGACATGGAGCTTTTCATCCGCAACCTCAGCCTTTAGGTAAATCCGCCCCCTCTTCTCCGTGTGATCCATTCCGCAGAGGCTGGGGACATTGATGACACACTGCTTGTGAACGTTCATGTCGCAGGCTGTGAATCAAAAAGCAGAGGGTAAGCTGGGCATATGGGCTCCAAGCATCACTCCTCAGTGTTTTGGTGCATGAGCAGAAGTGAAAACGAGTTACCCCCAACTCGATACTTTGCTATCTTGTTTTTGGTGACATAAAGAACTGTTAGCAGATGTCCCATACAGCACAGGCTTCATGTGAGTGACAATATCCTTAAAATACCCATACCATATCTGTTCAGTCTTCACTGAAGCAAAATATCCTAGCTTGGCCTTCTGAGATTGTTTCAAATATTTAACAGTATACAAAATTCACACAGGTGAATGTGTACAAAGCTCAGCTTAATTAATATTTTATGTACACAGAGGCAAAATAATATAAAAATTTTAAACATAGGATTTTTTTTTTTCTTGACAGAGGGTCTCCTTTTGTCATTCCGGCTGGCGTGCAGTGGCATAATCCTAGCTCACTGCAGCCTTGAACTCCTGGGCTCAAGCGGTCCTCCCACCTAGGCCTCCCAAAGCACTGGGACTACAGATGTGAACCACAGCACCCAACTTAAACACAGCATGCTTTTTGTGAATTCTTTATGACTCTCTGGGCTTACCACTGAAAAAGAGTGAAAATCTGAGGACTGAATACAGAAAATTCATTAAATTTTCCTTTCCTCAGCTAACCTTGTATTTTCAACAAGGTTTAAGTACATTGCCTGTGTTTTTTCCCCCCAAAGAACTTGTATTTGATATTTTAAACCTGTCTTCAAATATTTAAATATTATTCCAAGTAAAACAGATACACGCCTAGCGTGATAAGCCATTCCTTATAGCTGACATTATGTGGGTGAGACAGGGGGAGGATAAAAAAAGATCAGTATTATTGCAACGAACCAAAGAAGCCCTGAAAAGAACCCTGTGCACCGGAAACAAACAGAAGATGGTGTGTAGGTGTTCCAGCTCTATTGTCCTGGTACCTTTAGGCATCCAGAAGCGGGGATGGCCAGTGGAATCCTCACAATTCCTGGCCAGGAAGCTAATAAGATTATTGCGCATTCATCAGGGTGGGGCTTTCCGATCCACTTCATTTTGAGTGTTTAACCCGACAAAGTAAATGGCAAAAAGCATCATGAATAATGTATATTGCTCCAATTAAACACTGACAGCCGAATAATGGACATACTGAAGAAAAGACAATTAGCTAATTCACAAATGTGGATTCTATTAGGCTTCTATTTCCAAGGCTAACTGTTTGAAATTGTGCACCTCAAATTTAGCCAATATAAAAGCTCTTGAAAAGCTGTGTTGTGAATATCGCTTGCCTTAACCAAGTCATACCTTTAAGTGTCTGGGCAAAATTTGCAATTTGAAGGACATAAATGCCAGAGCCTCTGGAAAGTACACAGGGAACAGGGAGCGTGGGGGAGGTGAAGGGGCACTCGGCCGTGTCCCAGTCTCAGTTATCTATCTTGGGAAGCTCATTTGCTCTAATTTCATTTCCAACTCTACAAAATGAGAGGTTGGCCCACTCAAGTGGTTGATGCTGACTCCCCACCAGGCTCTGCCCCATCCCAGGTGGAACTCTATCTAGGACTGCAATCATACAACATGGAAGGGCACAGAAAGAGGCTTTCTCGCTGCAGAAGTTAAGGACGGTAGGGGCTGCAGTTTTGGGGCTCATCTGCTTGTTTTCTTCCTCTCTCCAGGGGGGAGCACAGGCAGCAGCCACAGAAGCCTTGAGACTCCCAAGAAAAAGAGTTTAAAACAAAACAAAAAAGCATTGGTTGAGGTCAGCAGTTTTCAAAATTTTTTAGTAATGGAAACCATTCTGCAAACAAAATCTAAGCAGAATCTCATTTTGTAAACCAGATGAGTGTTATTTTATTAGCATAAACTCAGCTAACAAACGCAAATTTGTGCCAATTATGTGTTATAAAGGCATTCAAGGATCACCAAGAAAGCCCTCTGATACAAACACAACCTTGAAACCAGTTGTTAGGGATGCGAGTTGATGGCTCTGAACAGCCTCCACATCCCGTTTATTTTTTGCATGTTGTTGAAGTGGCACAGCATCCAAAAATCCCGATTCATACAAAAAAAAACTATGTACAAACAGGAACAGGGTTTAACAGCATGCTTGCCAATCCCAGCCGACTCTTCAGGGAAGTGGATTCTGCAGGAGAAACCTGATTGCAAGTTCTACCCCAGGAGTGAAGGTTGAGAACGTAACACATTCAAGTATTTATTTTGTTCCCAGTTTTAAAGTAGTGAAAATATATTTACAAAGGCACGTAAGTTGTAAGCCCTTGCGGAACCCCTGAAAACCATGTCTTTGGAATCCTAGGGTTTCCTGAAGCAAGCAAACATTGCATTTGGTTGTTATGCTGTACAACTCTGTAAGGTAAAGAATCTCTGTGACCTGAGAAACTCTCCAACTACTCTAAAATGCCCGTTTATGTTTTTTTTTTAATAGTTTGCTCCATGTAAGATACAGATATCAGCTTCTGGCCATCATAATAGTCATTAGCAAATGGCAATAGGCTGAAATTTCCATAATGCTTCCTGCTCTATTAAAAAAACAGGCTGGGCAATTAACTTTCCCTGTCCTAAAAGTATCAACTTGTATTTAAACAAACATAGCCTGAGGAATCTCATACTTTCAGAATGATCAAAGCAAAGAGTTGCTTTTCTTTCCTCCTGGTGGTTGATGGAGATACATACAGAACAAAAAATAACAGAAAAGGGCTGATGCCTCGCTTGTCAGTGGTCCTGTGTCTTGAGCTGGGCTGATATACATTTGATCTGTCCATAAACACGCAGGGTGAGTAAAGTTTTAAGTAAGATGCTATCCTGGTTTTTATGTTCATTTTGGTTTCAGTTTTAAGGAAAGCCTACTGGATTTTTCCACAGTCCACCCACTAATTAGAGACATAGGAAGATAATGACTACGGTTGCTCGGCTTATTCTGAAGCCTAACCAAATGTGGAATCTGGAGGTAGGACTCTTCTTTGGGGTTTGACTAGGCTACATTTTACAGTGATTGAAGATTTCTGCCACTAAAATAATAATAATAATAATAATAAAGGGATAGCAAGAGTGCTTTTTTTGTGTTCATACTGAGGCAGTCAAGTAGTTTAATAAATTGAACTTTGACAGTGGAATATTCTACACTTTGTCAATCTGGTGTATATCTGAACTAATTCTCTCTGTTGAAGAGTTGGTGTTGAAAAGTTACCGAGCCTTCCTTGCTCAGCAAACCCTGAGCATGAGCTACAGAGCCTTGCTATGAATTGGAAAAGAAAACTTACTGTCACATTTCATCCCTTGATGGATAAGTCCATACAGCAGTGACCCACAGTGATCGCAGAAGGTGGGGCTTCCATAAGTGTGGATTTTGAACTTGTGCTTGCTCCTGGGGTCCTGGGGGGAGAAGAAGCACAGTGTTCATTCCAGTCATGAAAGGACCATGTTTTTAGATTAAGCCAAGCTCGGGCCCCATCACTCCCCAGCCCCACGTCAAGGTTTGATAACACCAGATTGCGCATCGTTCTCTGGGGTCACACAAAGGGTGGTGGTGACTTTGCTACATGTTTTTGTTTTTGGTGTTTTTTGAGATGGAGTCTTGCTCTGTTGCCAAGGCTGGAGTGCAGTGGTGTGATCTCAGCTCATTGCAACCTCTGCCTCCCGGTTTCAAGTGATTCTCCTGCCTCAGCCTCCTGAGTAGCTGGGATTACAGGCACCACCACCAAGCTTGGCTAATTTGTGTATTTTTAGTAGAGATGGGGTTTCACCATGTCGACCAGGTTAGCCTCAAACTGCTGACCTCAGGTGATCCACTGGCCTCAACTTCCCAAAGTGCTGGGATTACAGGCATGAGCCACAGCGCCTGGCCCGTATCATGTTTTAATATGACAAATACTTAGGTTTCCTCTCTTTATGTGGTGAAATTTGCACAGACCACAGTTTCCACCAAAGCTATTACTTCTGGAGCTATAGTCATCAAAGCCCTTGGGGGGAAGCACAGTATTTTAGACAACGTGGCATCCCTATCTCCCCAGTGCCTAGTGCAGACTGGGGCACCAGTAGACATAAAATTGATGTGTTTGTGAAGCTGAACAGAACAACCCTAAACGGATCATTCAGGAGATCTCCTCTCGGACACGGAATCCAGAAATACAATACAGTGTGAACCCAGATCTACATCCAAATGGACAGGTACATTTTCCTGCTTCTGTACCATCTCCAAAGTATTTTATGCTTTTGTACAGGGAAACTCAGCACGGTCAAATGAAAACTGCAAAGGCGCTGACATCACGCCTCCCCATAGCCCGCTGCGATTTCATTCCCTTCTCTAGCATACCACCCAGAGCACCGAAGGTGCAACTAGGTATCTTTCTTTCTCTTTAGATTTTAAGCTTCTGTTCATTAATTCACAGACAGATTATGGATAGGGAAGAAAAATCATATACAGAAGACCATTGTGGTTAAAGAGCGTAGACTCTGGAGTCACAGCCCGGGTTCAGGTTCCAGCTCTGCCACTTCCCAGAGGCATGGCCTTGGATGAATGATTTATCTTTTCCGCCTCATCTGTAAGCTGAGAAATTAACAGCATCTGTCTCATGTAGTTATTATAAATAAGGACAAAATCAGTCAGTCTTTGTAAAATGCTTAGAGGAGTGCCTATCACAGGGTAGGTAGGTACCATGCAGGTAGTGCAGAAAAGCGCCTCTGCTTCTGGGGCTTCTGTTTGTTTATTATTTGAGATGGAGTCTCGCCCTGTCACCCAGGCTGGAGTGCAATGGTGTGATCTCAGCTCACTGTAATCTCCACCTCCCAGGTTCAAGCCATTCTCCTGCCTCAAACTCCCGAGTGGCTGGGATTATAGGTGCCTGCCATCACTCCTGGATAATTTTTTTGTATTTTTAGTAGAGACAGGGTTTCACCATGTTACTCAGGCTGGTCTCGAACTCCTGACCTCAGGTGATTCGCCTGCCTCGGCCTCCCAAAGAGCTGGGATTACAGGTGTGAGCCACCATACCCGCCCTCCTCTGTTTATTAATAGATAAAAGTAGGCCAGGTGCGGTGGCTCATGCCTGTAATCTCAGCACTTTGGCAGGCTGACAGAGTGAGATGCTATCTCAAAATAAATATATAAACAAACAAACAAAGGCCCCAGAAGCAGAGGCGCTTGTCTGCACTACCTGAATGGTGCCTGCCTACCCTGTGATACGGCACTCTTCTAAGCATTTTACCTTTAAGTTTTTCCTTTTGAATCACTCTTTGTGGCCTAAGCAGCTGTAAAGACAGAGTGGCCATCCACTGAATTAAGCAAGCCCTCAGAAGAGCGGGGTCTGGGGAAGGGCAAGAGATCCAGAGGTCGACTGCAGACACGCTACGCTTGAACTATCCTTTCACCCAGGCTTTCTCAAATGCAAAGTGACACGAAGTACAATATTCTTGGCTGCTGACTTTCTGAGGGCCTCGGTGGTGGTGATTTAGTGGAATTCCAAAGGTCATTCTAACTATAATTCACATTTTGGTTGACTATGGAACCTAAAGCCTATGCCACATATATGCCAAAGGCTTGTTATGACTACTTTTTAAAGACATCGATTTGAGAATCTGAAATATTTCCATCACACAGAGAAGTACAAAGAATACCAAACCACTCGTGTATGCACTGCCCAGCGTTTATACAAGTCAGGACTTCCCCCTAGTTTTCACTGTGTAATTCTCCTCGTTTTAAAAGATGTTAATGACCTTCCCCAAATCATATGACTAATGAACATCAGACCTCAGAATTTTTTTATATGAAACCTTCACCCATTTGCACACCACCCTTGCACACAAACAACGCAAATCTCCGTATCTCTCCAAGTTTTATGTTTGTGCTGCTTAAGAGAGCACAGACCTACGATGTGACCAACACTGGATTCCCATCCCAAGAGCTTTCGGAGGTCTACCCAGAATAAGGATCTGGCTCTTAACATCTTTACAACAAATTTTTATATTTGCAACACAGTTTCTTTTTTTGAAAACAAGTCCACCACCTGTTTTTGTAAATAAAATTTTATTGGAACATAGGCATGCTCCTTTATTTACATATTTTCTTTGGCTACAATGGCAGAGTTGAGTAATTGTGACAGAGACTGTGTGGGCCACAAAATCTAAAATATTTACTACCTGGCCCTTTTAGGAAAAGTTTTCCAAGTCCTGCTTTAGGACAGAAGTTTTCAAAGTGTGGTTTCTCTGCACAGCATCACATCCCTGGGAACTTGTTAGAAAGGCATAGTATTGGCTGGGCGCGGTGGCTCGCGCCTGTAATCCCAGCACTTTGGGAGGCCAAGGTGGGCAGACCACAAGGTCAGGAGATCAAGACCATCCTGGCTAACACACTGAAACCCTGTCTCTGCTTAAAAAAAAAAAAAAAATTAGCCGAGCATGGTGGCAGGCACCTGTAATTCCAGCTACTCAGGAGGCTGAGGAAGAAGAATCATGTGAACCTGGGAAGTGGAGGTTGCAGTGAGCCAAGGTCGTGCCATTGTACTCCAGCCTAGGCAACAGAGTGAGACTCTGTCCCCCCCACCCCAAAAAAAATCCAGCCTAGGCAAGAGACACCGTATCCCCTCTCAACAACAAAAACAATCCAGCCTAGGCAACAGAGTGAGACTCTGTTCCTCCCACCCCGCAAAAAATCCAGCCTAGGCAATAGAGTGAGACTCTGTCCCCCCACGCACCACGCAAAACAAGGCATAGTATTTAGTGCTTTCCCAGACCAACCGAATCAGAAACCCTGGGGGTGGGGCCTCACAGTCTGTGCTGGAGCAGATTCTGCCAGTGATCCTCGTGTTGGAGGGCACACTAAAGTCTGGGAACCCACTACTTCACAAGGTCGTTCAACAAATATTTAGGAACTGTGTCACAGGTGCTAGGTGAGTACGTAGCACCTCTGTGTGCAGATGATTAATGATATTCTTGAGGCAGCTCAGTAGTTTGCCTCCTAAATGTCTCTCTCAGGGTGTGAAAAATCAACATCTTCCTTGACAGTTTATTTCTTCTAGAAAGCAGTAGTTGCATCTATGGTCTGAAGTATGGCCTTAGATTTCCACCATTAGGGAAGCCCACCAACTTTCCCAGGATCCCAGGACATCAGGCAGAACATTCGGGGGGCAGGCTGGTGCCAGCTCCAATTAAAGGTACCCGTGTTGACAGGAAAGGTTGTGTCCTACATTGTGGAGGGCACAGAAGATGCCAGGGGAAAACGAAACAACCTGTTTTCCCTGCAGAAATGAGGAATTAACAAATGGCACTAAATAAATAAAAAATGGCAGATCGCACAGAGCCCTCTGGAGCCAGGCAGCCCCAGGGTGGATGTCATACCAGTTGGTTGTCACATAGATCTCCACTGACGTGGCACACAGGGAACTCACTTTTCAGGAAAACCTAAGGCTTACTCATGCAATAGCCATATGGCGCCTTCGGGCTCTCACCGATTGGAGGTGTAGGAAGAGAGAAAACCATTGCTTCCACCTCCTGCCTAACTCTGGAGAACCAGCAAGTCCTGGAGTCGTCACACCCCAAAATTACACGTGGCCAAAGATCCTGCCTATGAATTACAATAACAGTAGTAATAATAGCAGCAGTTGTGTGTTGATGAGCAAGTGTGCCTCTTAAATGTCTCTCTCAGGGTGTGAAAAATCAACATCTTCCTTGACAGTTTATTTCTTCTAGAAAGCAGTAGTTGCGTCTAGATCTCTAACCGAGATCTTTGTTTAGAAAAAGAGTCTCTTATAAGAAGAGCACTTAGCAGGATCATGGAGACCTGTGTTCTGACCCCAGTCCAGGCGCAAACTCTTACCTTGGAAAAGTCACATCATTTATTTATAAAGAAGAAATAAAACCAATATGCTTGTGTCATGGGCAAGGGGTGACACCCAACTTAGGGAATATAAGAGAAAGGCTTTGTAAGCTGAAAATCCCTAGACAAATATAAGCAATTGTTATTGTTATTATCATTATTATTATTACGTTACCCTTAGGAACAAACTTGAAGGTGCCCAGGGTTTCCCCAAAATACGTTAGTGACTTGGGCCTGGAAGGGGAGGAACAGGACACCTAATCGCCCTCAGGCTTCACAGGTGGTCAGAGTGAAGGCCAAGCTGGCAGAAGGCAAGGGACTTCCTCCTGGGCCCAGCATTCCCGTCTTCTGCACCCCATGCCTGGGCTTTCAAGCCAGTCCTCTTGGCAAACGCCCTAAGTGGTGTTTTGTGAAACCATCTGCTAACCCAAACCACCTCTTGCACTGCCTCAACCATACGGATGAGGCCATTTCTTGCACTTCAGCAATGGGATGCAGGAGCATAGAAACTCTTTTCCAGTCTAATTAATCTCACCTAGTCTGACAAAAGAAACCACAGTCTTAGTGACCGAGATGTGAGTCATGAAGATCTGCAGAGAGCAATTCATCCTAAAAACTCCCCAGGCTTGCCGTGTTTCTATCAATAGCCTCTAAATAGTGATGCATTTTACTTCTTTGGGCCCTGATTTCCTCATCTGGAACCTAAACGTATTGGGTGGGATCAGCATTTTTAAGATGTCAGGTGGTGCCTAAGCTGCTGAGGATGGGGGCAGGAGGAGGCAGCAGGGGGAGACTGCCGCTAAAATTAAAGATGAAAACAACTGGACGAGATCATCTCTTTAATTCTTTTTTTTTTAAGCTACTTAATTTGAAATAATTTAAGACTCACAAGAATTTGCAAAAAATAGTACAGGCTGTTCCTGCATACTCTTCATCCAGCTTCCCCAGTGATAACATCTTACATAACCACCACACATTTGCAGAACCAGGACAATGTTACAATACCATTAACTAAACTGCAGACTTCAGGGTTTCATCAGATTTTATATGCATAATTCCAGTGCAAGAGCATTTTCTGTACCACACGTGCATTAAATATACTGTTCACTAACTGGGAAATACAGTAATTGGCCGGTGAAATACCACTAACTCAAGTAGAACGGCACCAAAGGAACATCTGTTACTTCTTCATTAAATAGATAACCCACTGGATCTCATGTTAAGGAGTCGTGGGAGGATGAGTCTAAAGATTTATCTGAAAAGCAGAATTAGGATGCTTTTCTCTAAGTAAAGGAAACACACTGCTGTTTCCAAACCGTTCTGACCTGGTTTTCAAAACAAAATCATTTCAAGGCACAGGCTGAATGAGAGCGCAGGCAAAGTGTGGCGCCAGCCCAGGCTGTGAGGGATTGAAAGGTGGGTAAGGCTTAGGGCTTCCAGGTGATGCCTGTGACCTGGATGGACAGACAAGGTGACCACTATAACACAGGGCACAAGCTGCCCCCACTGGCCCAAGAGTAGGTCTACTGAGAGCTGCCAAATTCATCAAATTCATCATGCAAATGAGCAGAGCAGCCTCAGGATCCTTTCCTACATCTATAAACCTCCACATGAGATCTTTCTCTCCGGAGAGTCCCAGGTGGCGCCCTGGCATCTCTCATCTATGTCTTCATTTCAGCTGCTGCCTCCACCTGCCAGGCCTCTACCTGTTGAAACACCTGAAAAGTCAGTATCAAAGTCTCCTTCCCCCTCCAGGAAGTCTCCCCAGATGTCAATACCAGATACAATTTCTCTCCTTCGTCTGTCCTTCCAGAGCATTTCACTTCTGTCTTTTTGCATGCCACTTAACACATTCTGCCACTTATGATAATTATGATTCTGTCCACCTCCCCTTTAATTTTTCATCATTTATCTCTCACCTCCCATACACAGAGGACTGACATGACAGTCTAACAGAGAGGAAAGAGAGGTCCTAAAGCATGGTACTGAACTGAGAATTAACATTAAGTATTAACTTTATCTCTGAGCTTCCTGGAAACCAAGGCAAAAAGGGGAAAGAGACATTAATAGGTTCCTCTTGAACTGCAAAACTACCTGAATGTAGAAGTCTGTCTTTGTATCCTCTGAAATCATTCTATCTCCTCATGGTAGACCTGCAATAAATGTGTATGAAAGTAACTACTAAATCCTTTACAAAGCACACTTTCTCACTGTGCATCAAAGGGTTGTATAGTCATCCCACAGATAAGTTACAGCAAGCGTGGCTACACTTTGGGCCACAAAGAAATGTCTGGTGCACACCAAGCCTTCACTATTACCAGCTTAATAACATTTTCCTTTTTAGTGAAATACATGTTAATCTTCCTTTTTCCTTCTTCAGGAACTGACAGCGTCTCATTAAGTGGAGTGTGAAACCTGCTGTCATATGTCACAAGCCTGACATTATCTTATAATGAAAGAGGGAAAAATACAGCTTAGACACTTGTCATATATGTGGTTGGGAGAAAAAAATGAACGTTTTGAGCTAATCACTTTTCATAGGCACAAATAAAGTCTAACCCACAAATCTAAATCTAGACTACTTAGGGGAAAAAAAAAAAAAGACAAGTGAAAAATTCGAATTCTATTGAAAGCATCCACTGGCCTCTTTCTCATTTCTTAGTTTTATAATATAGAAACTTAGTCTTCCTTGGAAACATTTCTCAACATTTCTACCAAGATTTTTCAAAATCTCTCTGTATCACCATCATCATTATCACTATCAATTGCAATTTGTTAAAATCAATGCATATATCTACACTGTGCAGAATTTGATGCTGACAGGGCTTTGCATTTCCTAGGTGCATTCTTGTTGTGTCTACAACCATCTGGAAGGCATATTCTAGGTAAGTTTGCAAACGCAGTAGTCGAGGCTGGAAACTAATCTAGCCATGTGCAGTGTTAAATCTCCGGAGGAGTTAATGCTCCCTTCACACCAGGAGGCAGGCAACCAGAGACGTTTTTTGATGAAGACGTTCATATTTGAATTGACATCACTGCACATGTGCTTTTAATGCAATGAGCAAAATAATGGCAGGCTTTTGGCTAGAGGTCATCCTGGCTTGAATTTTCCACCCATATTTGAATGTCTCCAAAATGCACCATCAGTTTCTCTTGAAGGACCAAACTGACTGTCATTGAGAGCTGGGGGTTCAGGCTTTAAGGGTTTCTGAAAAAAACTGTTTTTAACCAACAGAAGTTCTGCGGCATGACTTCCTCTAGCACCCAGAGCAGTGTGGCTCCTTGAAGCTGCTCCCCTTGAAGTACCAAGGAAGATTCTCTGCTGTCACCATCTGATATGTGTTCCTATGAATCATGCTTGTAAGCCAAGCTTGGGTCTAAATGTCACCCACATGCTGACTATATGAGAAACATCCAAAACACTGCTCCAAAGGCAAATCTAGCATCATTACTGCGATCTTAAATTTCTTAAGAAATTTAAGGATTAGAAAGCAGTTTTTTGTTTTTAACTCTACGATATAACAAAATACCTATTTAAAAAATTTTTGATTAACATGAGAGTATTACCAAAACCAGGTCATATGATCAGGCTGGTTGCATGTAACTTGGGGGCCACTGTAACTATTACATTGTGTATCATGTACTCAGCAAGGCTGCCACACCCCTCTAAGGCTGCTGGATCTGCCTGGCTCACTCTCCATTTGGGCTTAGGTTCACACTTGGCCTCTGACCATACTGGTCTTGCTGGATATTTCCTTTTCTAAGAAAGAGTGAAAGAAAGTCCACTTTTGGTGATGCTAATTAATTTTTGATCTGCAGTGTAACACTTCAGTTCACTCTGATGAACAACACTCATCTATACAGTCGGATGAACTTGTCAAACCAGGTTTTGCTAGGATTCTTATGAGTCCTTTGCCCAGCTATGCAAGACACTGTAATCATTCAATGAGAAGCAATAAATTCTTTAAAAAATTCTAGATACAGCTCTATCAGCAAGGCCATGGCTAAATAAACTGTAATATATTTATACTATGGAATACTTCAGGACAGTTAAATCAAATGAGCTAGATCTTTCTGTCACATCATGGACAGATCTCTAAGATATATTATCTAATGAAAACAGCAAGCCATAAAACAAGACATAAAATATAATGACTTTTTGTAAAAAAAAACAGAAACAAGCACTTTGGGAGCATCGTTTGAGCTCAGGAGTTCAAGACTAGCCGGGGCGACATAGCGAGACCTCATCTCTACTTAAAAAAAAAAACCAGCCTGAAGTGGTGGCCTATGCCTTTAGTCCCAGCTACTCCAGAGGCTGAGGTGGGAGAATTGCCTGAGCCCAGGAGGTCAAGGTTGCAGTAAGCCCTGATCATGCCACTGCACTTCAGCCTGCATGACAGAACAAGGCTCTGTCTCAAAATAAAATAAAATACAATAAAATGCCCCCCTCCTCCAAACAGTAATACGGCTTTTTTCTAAACTGATAAATAATCAAATGGCTCTGGAAAAGTGTGGGGACAGACTAGATTCAGAGATGAAAATAAAAGGAGACTTTTAACCCTATCTGAAAAGACTCAAGTTAAAAAATAAATCCGTATATTATCTATGTAATCCAAATTATATGAAGTCCAGCTGAATGCACTGGTTATATTCTGGCTGCTTCATGAGATGCCACTGGAGACACAGCCTAGCACGCTGGAGGAACTGAGGCGCATCCACCTTGTCTCACTACAAAGGGGCTTTGTTCGCAGTTTCTCTACCAGTCTGCAGAAGAAGGTGTCTATGTGAAGGCACTATGAAGACATGTAATGCCACAAGCCATCAATACAACTTAACTCTTAATGAAAAGCTATTATTATGACCATCTTCCTATTTCATATCTTACATGTTGTTAACATCTCAACACATTGTTTTACGTCGTTTTTGCTCCATCATCAATCAACTTGAAACAAATTTTTTATTTTTAACTTTCGTGGGACATAGTAGGTGTATATATTTACAGGGTACATGTCATGTTTTGATACAGGCATGCAATGTGAAATAAGCACATCATGAAGAGTGGGGGGTATCCATCCCCTCAAGCATTTATCTGTTGATTACAATCCAATTATGCTCCTTATTTTAAAATGTACAGTTATTATTGATTTTAGTCACCCTGCACAACTTTTAAATTTCAAAAACCTTTGATGGTTTAATATGGAATTCTGATATTAAAAAAAGATAAGCTAGGTGCAGTGCACGCATGCTTGTAGTCCCAGCTATTTGGGAGGCTGAGGCAGGAGGATTGCTTGAGCCCAGGTGTTTGCGGCTGTAATGCGCCATGATCATGCCTGTGAACAGCCACTGCACTTCAGCCTGGGCAACATAGTGAGACCCTGTCTCTAAAGTAACAGTAACACAAATAAGATGTTTAAAATATATAAGTATTCAAATCACAAAGCCTAAATATCACTCATTTAAAAACAAGGTTATTTCCTAGGTACCTATCAATTTCTTCATTTTGCCTCAAAAATTTACTGTGTATGCCAACCATGGTGAAGACTCCAGGTGTGACTCAGGTCCTGTCTCACTCAGAAGAGACTAGGTTATTATACTGTTAACAAATCACTTCTAACTTCCAGTGGCTTCCCACAACAGAAATTTCTCTCTCATTCTTCACTTAGAGACTCTAGCAGCCACTATCTAGGATATAAGCAATCTCACAGCAGAGGAAAAAGAGAAGTGGTGGAGTACTCAACGACTCACAAATCTCCTGTTTGGAAGTGGTGTCATCATTTCCATTTGCATGTCACTGGCCAAAGCAAGGCACATGGCCAATCTGGAAGTCAACAGGGCACCGTGTAATATCCTCCCCAGAAAGGGACAGCAAATATTTCAAGTAATACAATCACAATGGCCTTCAGAAAGCCTAGTATCTATTGCCATTTTATATTATTTGGCAAAGAACCACAGGGTGGGTTAGGACTTCAAACTTTGAAAGCTTGTAGGTTTGAACTCAAATGAAAATAGTTGCAAGTTGGTAATGCCCCATGAAACCATTCACCTTGTAGATATAATTTTAGCTTAGCAACAGAGCAGTGTACCAAACGACCTCAAAATCTCACTGGCCTAGGTTTATTTCTCACTCATGCACCTGTCTAGTTATTCCAGGACCAAGGGATGAAGGAACAACTGCTATTTGGGACACACCATTTTCATGGCAAAGGAAAGGAAAAGCAGAGGTGAAACTGAATGTCAGTCTGTCAATGCTTCTTGTAAGAAGCTATACTTCACCCCCTTGGGCCAAGGCTGACCCCAGGTAGGGGATGCTCTGCAACTAGGGAGGGGCTATAAGTCACATAGCACTGGGTAGGATCTATGATCATCAGAGAAGTAAGGGAACAAATAGTGGGGGGACAATAACACAATATTCTACAGATATTCCTGCATGTCTTTCTCTACCCTATCTTCTTAGTCTTTAAGTACATACTTATACTATATACTTAAGTCATGTTTTCATTCCAGTTTTTGTTTCAAGGATAAATCATTATTTTTCTTTATCCTATCGTCATACTGATTCCTCTAAGGAAAAAGTCATTCAAATATTGTATTTCTTTGCCCATTCAGTTGGGGGTACTGACCACTTCAACTAGCTTTGGTAACTCTGAGAATGATAATCTTTTCAGGAATAGCTTACATTTTTTAAAATGTTATCTTAAAAAATTTTTATTTTGAAATAGTTTTAGACTCACAAGTTGTAAAAACAGTACAGAGAGTTCCCATGGACCCTTCGCGTAGCTTACGCCAATAACAGCGTTATGCATAACCATAGCACATGATCAAAACCTGGAAATGGACACTGCATGATGCAATTAACAGACTTTCTATGGATTTCACATGTGCTCATTGTAGAGGATATGTGCTTGTGGTTCTGTGAAATTTTATCACATTCATATTCATGATACGGAACTTCTCCATCTCCACAAAGAAGCTCCCACGTGCCACCCCCTGTACAGTCATACCCTCACCACCCCTAACCCCTGACAACCACTGATCTACGCTCTATTAAAGTTTGATACCATTTTTTTTAGCACCAAATAATGTTTATGCTAATTACAGACTTGGTTAGCTCTAATACCATAGTTGGAAAGGAACATCAAATAGGAATACAAGCAGCATCTTAATTATGCAAACCTCTGCCAGCCCTGTACCAAGTTACACGTTTCCTACAAGAATTCAGGGCCCAGTATGTATGACTATCTGAGAACAAATCAGAGAGAAACAAAACAAAAACATATTTATTCAAGAGTCTGCAAGATCCCACCAGTTTCACTTAATTTAGTAAAAACAGGATCAGGTCATTGCGTGAGGTACCCTGTTTGTTATTCTATGATGATGTGGGTCAAATTTTGAAGCCTACTCTTTGGTAGTAGGGAGATAATATGCTTGGGATTCTGCACTCATTTTTGTCATGAACTTGGAAAAGTATAACATTATTTGCAAGAAGTCTGATTTTTTTTTTTTTTTTGAGATGGAGTCTCACTCTGTCCACCCAGGCTGGAGTGCAGTGGCACGATCTCGACTCGTACCACCTCTGCCTCCTGGGTTCCAGCGAATCTCCTGTCTCAGTCTCCAGAGTACCTGGGATTACAGGTGCCCTCCACCACGCTTGGTTAACTTTTGTATTTTTAGTAAAGACGGGGTTTCACCATGTTGGCCAGGCTGGTCTTGACCTCCTGACCTCGTGATCCACCCACAGTGGGCTTCCAAAGTGCTGGGATTATAGGCGTGAGCCACAGCGCCCAGCAAGGAGGCCGATTTTTATGCCTCACTATAACGTTGTACGATTCTCCAGCAGCTGCTATTTATTCAGCTGATTAAACACACAGAGGAGGCAGAAGGTGTAACTCTGTCTTTTTCATGATTACAAAGTCCAAATGGGCAGGATTCTCTCTTTAGGTACCTCTGACCTTCACCCGACTGCTCATTACACCCAATAGCCAGGTCCCAAGCAGCAACCCCCTCCTACCCATGTGAAGAGAAATGTTATTTCTTGATATTCAATGATCTTTTTGGTTATAACTTCATTTTAAAAAAAACAAAATGTCCAGTTTATGGTAAAATATTACTCTAGTAATGTGTTAATAATTTTCTATTGTTTAGGTCACATGTTCTTTTAAGCAGGTAAAACCATACTCGTAACAAAATTAGAAAAGGTAGTTAAGCAGAAAGAAGCATACATACGTGAACATTTTTGTAGATATCATTCAAGAAAAAGAGAGAGAAAGAGAAAGAGGGGCTGGTCTGTAGCTTTTTAAAAAAAAATCTAACAGTTTATGTTCAACATTTTTCCACGTCACTAAATATAAAGCAGTGTCACATCTTACTGTATGGTATTTCATCATACATTCATACTACAATTGACTTAATCAATCCCCAATTCCTAAACATTCAGGTGATTTTGTGTTTCGCTGTGATAAATACACTACCATGAGCATCTGTAAGCACACACTGTGCAAATGTCTTATCAGTTCCCCAGGATAAAAGCCAGAAGTGGAAATCTTGAGCCAAAGAGGTGAACATAAAATATTAAATGCAAAAGCTGTCCATCGAAAGGCAGAGGTCTGCTTTTGATCAAGCTGCTGTGGTTGTGCTGGACGCTTGCTGAGCCTTCTAGGTAAGCTTGCCAGTAACTAGTTTTATATCTTAGCTCAAAAGTCATACGTCAACTCTTGGTTTTTCTCAGTTTCTGTTAGGCTTGGGCATTTGGCCATGCATGAGTTAGGTGCCCTCACAAGCTCCATCTGCTCAGTGACTGCTCAAACCCTCCACAAACTGATGGTCGAGGTTTTCTTCTCTCCAATTGCCACAAGCCACTCTCTCCTCAAAGATGTGCTTGATCTTTTATTGATACCCCTTCATTCCTTTTTTAAAACCAAGAATTGAGAAACTGTGAAGGTTCAATTTTTTTTGGGGGGCCAGGGGGATAGTGAATTTCCAACCATTCGTTGGTTAAGGATGGCTAGTAGGAAGCCATAAAGCAGAAGAACCTGACAGATGAAACACTCAAACACTCACACGTATTTCCAGACTGCTACTGGCCTCTTTGGCACTTAGTTTTACCTTGATCCACTGGATTTGGTTTTATAGCTGTTACTGGATAAAAAACACTTCCACCTTGGCCTTCACTTGTGAAAAGCACTATCATAAGTACAGTTGTGTTGTCCGTTAGCACCTGCCCTTCCGTGTCTCACTTTGCACTTCCCAGCATCTCTGCATTTGTTTGCGTGCTGGTGGTCGAGGAGCTTGCAAAAGTGTCACATGGATATGAACCTTCCTCCCTCTCTCCCTCCTTTTCTTTAAACAATAGAAGGCAACATTGCTGCACTTTCCCCTGTGATGTTAAATGCATCCTGAGCAATGCCTCCCAGAACTCAACCTGAAGAATAATGACAAAAATAGGACTCGTTGATACACACCCTTCCCCCACCCAACCCCAGGACAACATCAGATACTTCTAATCCTATATCTTAACCCACTGGCATGGTTTGCTAAGCTATTGAAAATTTTTGAAGCTTGCCATTAGGTGACAGAAACCTACTGTGCACATTTGAAATTCATCTTTCTGGGGTTTTTTTTTTTCTTAAAACAAATATCTAATAAACATATTTCTGTAAATATGCTAATATTTCTATATGTAGCAGACAGTTGTGTTAAAATAAAGGCATCAATTCAGCACTTTTGGCCACAACAAATGTCTACTCTTTAAAGCTTATTTCTCCCCTCTGCAGAGGGAGGTTAGAACATGGTGGCTGGAATAAAGGGATGAGGAGGGGCAGGAATGTGGCATTTAAATGCGTTTCTGTGGCCACCTCTAGTGGGAATGCTGTTTTTGAGAATACAGAAATACTGTAACTACCAGTGTTCCAAAAATTATTTTTTTCTATTAACCATTTTAAACTTAGAAAAAAATTCAACATTTAAAAGAAAAAATAGCTGGGTGCGGTGGCTCATTCCTGTAATCCCAGCACTTTGGGAGGCCGAAGTAGGTGGATTGCTTGAGTCCAGGAGTTTGAGACCAGCCTGGCCAACATGGCAAAACCCCATCTCTATCGAAAATACAAAAACTAGCCGGGCATGGTGGTGTGCGCCTGTGGTCCCAGCTACTCAGGAGGCTGTGGGAAGATCACTTAAGCCAGGGAGGCAGAGGTTCCAGTAAGTCCAGATCGTGTCACATCACTCCAGCCTGGGTGACAGAGTGAGAGTCTGTCTCAAAAAAAAAAGAAAAAGAAAAAGAATAAAGGAAATATAACCGAACCAAATGGTAGCCTTTGGGCCCTTGCAACCAGCCTAAAGGTAGTCCCAGACCCTTTATGCTTCTCCTGTATGCAGAGGGTTTGGAAACATATTTCCAGTTTACCTGTTTATACATCTTTCCTAGTAGGATGCTGCCAGAGGTGGGGGGAAGGAGGAGAAATGAGCCCACATCAATGTGAAGAGTCCACCTTAATTTTCAAAGAGCGTTCATTATTCCCTTTGATCTTGTGATATGACCATGGAGAGTCAAAGGACAGTCTCCAGTTTAAAGATGAAGAGGTCCAAGTTCAGGAAAGTACAGGATTTAATTAGACTCCACGGCTAGTAAGTGGTAAAATCAGGACTTCAACCTATGCCTCTAACTCAATTAATGGACTTGACCCTGTTCTAGACGCTGAATCAATGGCACGTCCTAGTAACATATTGGGCAATAAGGCTTCTTCTGGTACCAGAATAAACAGTGATACACAGTATAGATTCCTAAACTTTATTCTCCAAGTAGCTCAAATAGACACAGAGCAGAAGGCTATTTTCCCCTGAGAACAGGAAAAAAGGTAAAAATGTAAAGCAGAAGCCTATCATGATATGGAAATAGGCGATAATGGTATCTTCTATCTTTTATAGCTCTAGATTTCTATTCCTATTACTGTAAATGTGTCCAACTGGAGTAGAAAGACAGATACCCTTTAATTCCACTAGAGGGGAATAGAATGACATCAAGAGATACAAGTCAATAGAGTTTTTAAGTTTGTCACCAGCAGAGTAGAGAGGAACCCTGCTGTCATTGCACTTCTGATGAATTTGTATTTTACAGTGTTCTTATCTCTCTCCTTTAAGAAGTCTACTCCAAAGATGTTAAATCAGGCTGAAATTTTTACTCAGTTTCTATGATACATGTAATTCAAACATTCTGTTCTTTCTGGAAAGTGATTTTTCTATTATTCTTTGCTAAGCACATAGCATTTGACAGCCAAACCAATGCAATATCACAAAGAACTTAACTGGCATCCATAAGTGGAAATGTTCTATACAAACAGAAGCTTCAAAAGCAAAGTAGTTTGTGATATTAAACACCATGAGAGACTTTCTCATGATCCATAGAAACATGAAGGGTTTATTCCTTAGAAAATTCATGATCCAGCCCAATGCTGTCCAATAGAATCTTCTGCAACGAGGAAAAGTATTTTATCCACACTGTTCAATATAGTAACATTTAGCTTTCTATGACTACTGAGCCCTTGAAATGTGGTGAATTCTACTAAATTTTTAAAATTTCTTCTAATTCATTACATTTTTTTTCTAATAATGCAGTTATTTGCAAATAATTCTTTTTATTTATTTATTTATTTGAGATGGAGTCTCGCTCTGTCACCTAGGCACAGTCTTGGCTCACTGCAACTTCCGCCTCCTGGGTTGAAGAGATTCGAGATTCTCCTGCCTCAGTCTCCAGAGTAACTGGGATTATAGGCATGCACCACCAAGCCTGGCTAATTTTTTGTATTTTTAGTGGAGATAGGGTTTCACCATGTTGGCCAGGCTGGTCTCCAACTCTTGACCTCAAGCAATCCACTTGCTTTGGCCTCCCAAAGTGCTGGGATTACAGGCGTGAGCCACCGTGCCTGGCCAAATAATTCATTTAAATAGTCACAAGTGACTAGAGACTACTGTGTTGGGGAATGCAAATTTAGAAGTTCCCCGCCCAGTGACACCTGAGTGGGTCAAGTCTACGATCCTTTTCTCCCGACTCCTTCCCCAAAGTACTATAATAATAGAGCCCGACAGAGAGTTTCAGACTCTGGAGATAACTGGCCAGGATGACCTGGCAATCTCTCCTGAACTGGCCCTTTCATGGTAACCCCACTTTATCGGACGAAGACAGGCCTCGCAGCCCCATATCCAGCCTCCTGGTGGCTTCCTTCCCCATGTCACACTCTACCCGAGTCAGATAACTCTTCGGGATTCACTGACTGGCACACATCACTCCCTTGCTCAAAAACCTCTAGTCGCTCCCCGGTGCCTATTTAGTCTGGCTACCACTTGGTGCAGTGTAACTGTTCCATGTCTTTTCCCACCACGGGACTCCCTGTCAACTTGAAGACAAGCTTGCCTCAGTGTCTTTTGGCACAGCCCCCTGCTCCCTACCCTGATTAGGAAAGTCCCTCTCTTCCCTCTCCCCACCTCTTCTCAGCATAGGTTTTAAACACGTCATTGCCTCAGGGCCTTTGCACTTGCTGTCCCCCAGCCTGGAGCCAGGCAGCCCTGCTCTTCGGGAGGCCGCCTCACTTGTCATTCAGGGCTCAGCTCACCTGTGCCCGCCACCCACTCCCCCAGGTTTTCCTTGATTCTCTGGGTTAAAGGAGCCCTCCAGAGCTTTTGTTCTGTTATATTGATTTATTTCTTATTTAGCTTTATCTTATTCCATTTTTGTTGAAATTCAACTTTTTCTTTAAAATGTAAATTCCACAAGGAAATTCCATGGTTGAGCTTCTGGCACCCAAAAGAGGGCTGTTGCATCAAGCAGGCTCTTCATGAACATCTGTCAAAGGAATGAATCCTGCATTCCCTCCCAAGGCAGGACGCACTCTTGGAGATCAGAGACTGCACTGCATACCTCCTGGGAGCTCAATACATGTTTGCTGAAGATTATGACAACGGTGACATTTAACCCAAGCTGCACCTTGTGGGTGACACACCATTACCTGAAGTTACTTTGCAAATCAGCCTTCCAAGCTCTCTAAACAAATCTATTACCTGCTGATGTATACCTGTCTCTTTAAAAGCCTACCTAAAGTTTAGGGAAAAAGAAAAAATCTGGCTGAAGTCAGTAATTAATCAAATGATACTTACATTGTTATCCACTGAGGAAAATTCTAGACCTTTCATCTGATTTCATTTGTGAATTTCTATCGCTGTAAGTGATAACACAAGTGTTTTGGTGCAAAGGAGCACTTCAACTTCTTTTACCAAAGATATGGGGTGTGGTGAGGCTTTACCACCAGTGGAAGACGGGGAAGAAAAACTGTCCTAATGTCTGTCCTCCAGGAAATGGGAGAAAAGACTAAATAAGCCCCAGAGCCTACATTCAACTCTCGCAGATCAACGGTTTCCTGGGAAGAGTCGTGGTACAGTTTGGCTCTGTGTCCCCACCCAAATCTCACGTTGACTTGTACTTCTGTAATTCCCAGGTGTCGTGGGAGGGACCGGTGGGAGATGATTGAATCTTGGGGCAGGTTCCCCCATACTGTTGTTGCAGTAGTGAATGACTCTCATGAGAGCTAATGGTTTTCTCACCTCTCCAGCCATAGCCCTGTAAAAAGTAACTTTCGCCTTCTGCCGTGATTGTGAGGACTCCCCAGCTTCGTGGAACTGTGAGTCCATTAAACCTACTTTTCTTCCCAGTCTTGAGCATGTCTTTATCAGCAGTGTGAAAACAGACAAATACAAGTCAGTTCCCTTGTATTGAGTGAATCACCCAACAAGTGTGATACCTACTTTTCCAGGGGATGTCAGTTTTCCACATTAAAACGAGAACCATGGTCCTGAGAAAAGAACCACCATTGGTCAATTGTCTTATTACCATTCATTTTTATGTCTTTGTTATATGATCACTGCATTCTTGAGCGCAGATTAAAAGAAGTGAGCCACCTGGGGCTTCTGATCTGCCCTGCTGGGCTAAAATTTTGATTGTAATTGGCTTTCCTTTGTTACTGTTAATCTCATTTCTCAGGTTACAGATGGAGAAGGCCACTGTTTGCACACAATTAACTATGAACAACTCAGTATTTATGAGGAGTCTGCAGGAAGGCTGCTGGTTATTATGACTGTTAGTCAACCTATTTTACTTTTGAGATATAGGGTCTCTCTCTAGCACCCAGGCTAAAGTGCAGTGGTGTGATTACAACTCTCTATAATTTTTTTTTTTTTTTGAGACGGAGTCTCACTCTATTGTCAGGCTAGAGTGCAGTGGCGCAATCTTAGCTTACTGCAACCTCCACCTCCCAGGTTCAAGCGATTCTCCTGCCTTAGCCTCCCGAGTAGCTGGGCTTACAGGCATGCATGCCACCATGTCCAGCTAATTTTTGTATTTTTAGTAGAGATGGGTTTTCAACATGTTGGCCAGGATGGTCTGGATCTCCTGACCTTGTGATCCGCCCACCTTGGCCTCCCAAAGTGCTGGGATTACAGGTGTGAGCCACCATACGCCGCCACAACTCTCTATAATCTTGAACTCTTGGGCTCAAGCAATCCTCCTGCCTCAGCCTCCTCAATAGCTAGAACTATGGGCATGTACTGCCATAGCTGTTTTTTGTTTGTTTTATTGTTGTTTTAAATACAAATGAAGTTTCATTATGTTGCTCGGGCTGATCTTGAACTCCTGGCCTCAAGCAATCCTCCTGCCTTGGCCTCCCAAATTGCTGGGATTATAGGCAAGAGCCACTGCAGCCAACCTCAAATTATTTTTAAGACCGGTTTCTTCTTGCCAACTCTCTGAATTTAGCTGCAAAACCCTGCTATGACTTAACACAGCAAATGCGTCTGAGGATCAGATTATTTTGACATATGCAAATACACTGCTTCAGATGAGCTCTTCCTGATCACATCTAAGATGTACGCATCTAGAGGAGGTACTATTTATTGCTTTTGCTTGCCATTCTTGGAGTTTCCTGTGACATTTTCAAAGAAAACACCAGATCAGCGACAGGGATCTGTCCTGAAAAGTGCATCTACTCCATGAAAGAAGCAGATATTTTTAATGCTTCCTCTTAACTCCCACTATAAGAACCACAGACTTTGCAAGGAAATCTGGTTCTAATGAAGATATGAAGATTTCTACTTCCTAAATGGAGCAAATAATCCTCTGGTTGAACACTAAGTGGTCAAAACAGGTGGTATGATTGAATTGATTATCACAGGTTCCACAAGAGTAAACTTAAAGCAAAGTGTGTTTTTAAACACAAAGAATATGAAGAAATGGGGTTTCCAGATTCTTGGAGAAGAAATAATCACATTTTAAAATGCTTCAATGGATAAAATCATGATTTTGATTAGCTTCTAGTGAAAATATTTGAAGACACACTTGAATTCCAAGAATTACAGTGTTGACAAGTAAATGTCATTTAATGAAAATCAAACATCCAGCCCTTCTCTGGGGTTGGCTCTGTTAGGTCCCTGAAGGCCCAAGATTTCATTGACTGGGACAGCTCATTTAATCCAGAATCTTGAGAACAGAAGAGAGCCTCTCATCTCGATGAACATCAAGGTCAACCAGATGCTTCTCTACAGAACTTTCAGTTCCTCTTTAGGTAGACTATTAGGAGTTAATATTTTTTTAGGAGCAGATGCATAAGCTAGAACTAAGTCACTGAAAGCGCCTAGCTAAACTTGTGCTGATGAATCGATAAAGACTTATTTTTACCCCATTGCCAGAGGACAACTTCATCATGGAACTTCAGAGCTGAGTTATTTTCAGATGTTCCATGATAAAATATACTCTAAGACTCAAGGCTATTTTGTTAGCTGCAAGATAGATCTATTTCCCCTTACAAAACATGCACAGAATAATTAGGAAAGATGTCTGGCTGAAACTTTGGCCCTCCAGGTACAGTCAATGTATACTTTCTGTGGACTGCCCATAGTGAGCTATCTGGATGGGATGCAAACCACTCACTCACTTTGACTTCTTAGAATCACTCAGTTTTGGCTGGGTGCAGTGGCTCATGCCTGTAATCCTAGCACTTTGGGGAGGCCGACGTGGGTAGATCACAAAGTCGGGAGTTGGAGACCAGCCTGGCCAATATGATGAAACCCAGTCTCTACTAAAATTATAAAAATTAGCTGGGTGTGGTGGCAGGCACCTGTAGTCTCATCTACTCAGGAGGCTGAGGCAGGAGAATCGCTTGAACCTGGGAGGCAGAGGTTGCAGCGAGCTGAGATTGCATGACTGTACTCCAGCCTGGGCAACAGAGCGAGACTCTGTCTCAAAAAATAAAAATAAAAATAAAAATCACTCAGTTTTCATTTCCTGGGCCTGAATTCCCTGCCAGTAGCAGACACTGCTAGACCTCTGACCAAAACCCATTCCTTCTTTTTTTTCCCTTATGAATAGATTTCTGAGCTTTGTTGCAATGACATGTTTAGCTAACGAAATACATCTCCCCGATTCTCTTGCAGCTACAGGTAGCCGCAGGCCATAGCTCTGGCCAGTCAGGTCTTAACGCAAGTCTGCTGGACACTTCTGGAAAAGTTGCCTTTTCCTGTTGCAGATGTTTCCCTCCCACTTGTTGCTTCTCCTTTTCTTCTGCCTACCTGGAAGTGAAATTGCCATTTACTGACCAGTGGCAATCCTACTTCCTTTTTGGAAATGGAGGTTTTCGGTGACTATCGTAAAAAGGGAACCGGATTTTTTTTCATGATCTCAGCAAAATAGGCACCGGCTAAAGAGGCTGTTCAATGAAGGGCTTTGTGGATTCTACGTATTTCGTAAAGTTTTCACCGAGTTAGAAGCGGCATGGATGATTTCTTTGATTAGTATTTACAAGGCACAGCTCCTTGAGAAAGGGGTGCTACTTGAAAGCTGTATGGAGCATGTGCTTATGGATCTGTGTTATCAATGAGCCCGTTGTGTTTATTTAAGGGCACATGTGATGCTGTGGCTGACTTGAAGTTTTTTTTTAATTACCCCCCAAAAACCTGTTTTTGTAAATGTTTTGGGCTGTTCTTAAGTAACAACTACCAAATCTAGTCTCCTTCATGACTTTATAACCTCATCAAGGAATTAAGAAAGCAAAGAAAGGTAAAAACCTCGCTGGACATGACACAGGCAGCTTCACTCTCACCTCCCTCCTTTCCTTCCCTTCCTTTTGGAGGTTTAAAGGGAAGACAATACACTTCTTAAGGTATCTGCTTGATGAGGTTTTTCCTTGAGACACAGAGTCGGGGAGAGAGGAGATCAGTTTCCACATAGTTGAGCTCTGCCAAAAGCTGTGGCTCTGTGGAATTGGCAGTGTTGCCATCCCTCAAAGGCTTTTAGTTCATGGATGGAGATAATGATATTCATTTGAGGGGCATATTACGCCCTTCTGTTGCATATACAAACCAGCCTTAATGGATATTTTTATAAAATTTCCCATGGGGAAAATAGGCCATGTGAAAGAGCCAGGCATCCAACTGTCACTTCCTTCCAGAGGAAAAAAACCAACAGGCTTGCTTAGATGGAGTCAGCTGTTGCTCTCATGGTTAGAAGCTCTTAATGCTTTCAACTACCCATTTGGCTTTCGGGCATCCCCAAACCTTCAGTCACTTGGAGCAGATGACACCTGCTAGAGTCACAGACCAATTTTAAATAATTTATCTAGATGACAGGAGAGAGAGTGATTCCAATTTGTTTCCTTTTGGAAACAGCTCTGATGCCTGTAATCTAAAAGTTGATAAGAGAGACTCAGTTGAGCCATCCTAGTAAAGACCCCCTACTTCTTTCTGCCTGTAAGGCCAATAGCCTCGCTGGGAGCTGGATGGACAATACCCACCCCCTCTGCACCTGATAACACTGTTATCAGGAGGCTGGACGTCCCACTCAGCGCCTGCCTTCTCCATGCGGGCTCCCCACACCCACTCCTGCATTCCACCCCTAGCCCCACCCTCAGCACTAAATCATGCTCTCAGCCCAAAATTCAAAGATCCCGCCGAGAGCCTGACCAATGGCAGCTCGCCAAGTCCGGGTCCAGTCTCTCTCTCTGGCCAAGACAGGTGCCCATGCTTTGTTTCCTCACCGATCAATCTTTTACCTTCTCCTGCCCACCTCTTGATAGCCCCGCTGGGCTACCAATGGCAGCTCACCAAGTCCAGGTCCAGTCTCTCTATGACCAATGCAGTTGCCCATGCTTTGTTTCCCCACTGACCAATCTATTGCCCTCACCCCCTATAAAACCCCACACCCAGAACAGCCGGGCGACACTTCTCTGGCCCCTCTCTCTCTCTCCCCCTCCCTTGGGACCACAGAACCTCGCCCGGGAGCTGAATAAACTGGAATTTAATTTGTCTCGTGCTGGCCTCAGTTTCCTCATTTTAAAATTGGCGATATCCTTACAAGAATAACCTTACACTGCCATTTCGCAAAACTCGTTTCCCAGCCCCAGCTCCTCTAGCTAACTTGGATTTCCAGAAAAAACTGCCAAGACGATGAGATTTTTAAAAATCTATAAAGCCCTACATTCTCAGTTCCTGAGGGAAGACTATATAATATTTGAGCTAATTACACCCAGTGAGATCAACTTTACTTATATGGGTTCCTCCTCCTTACCTATTTCCTAGGGAAAGTCTCAAGATTCTAAAAGTTGATAGGATTATGATAATCGATGTGTAGGTGAATAAATGAGTGGATGAATGGAAAGAAGGGAGGAAGGGAGGCAAGGAGGGAGGGAGGGAGGAAAATTTATACCTAAGGATATGGGACACAGTTGCCTTAGCTGTAATTCTCCTCAGATTCTCAGCAAAGGTCTGTGTTCCTAGCCTAACCCTGCAGAATGTAGGCATGGAGTACAGAATTTGAACATTTCCCAGAATACAAAATCGCTTGAGTCACACAGCCCTTTACTAAAATTCATGAGTGAGGTCTCAAATACTGTAATCCCTTGGTACTGTGATGTCTACTACTTATCTCTGGGAGCCACAGAGTTATTTGATGCCCCAGAGCTTTCTCAAAACTGGACCTGGTACTAAAGTTTTTTAAAATCATAATTCTAAAATTGTGATGTTTTTAAAAAATCATTATAATGGGCCCAAAAACAGTTCATTTTTTCACCACTAAATGAAATACTTATAACACTTTGTGTAGAGACTACAGACAGAGTAAAGTTTGCACATATACACTTAGAAAAAAATGAGAGTGAATGAAGAAATGAATGACCATGTTTAACGAAGTCGATCTTAACACCTCCAGGACAAGACTCTTTTAATAGCATACCAAAACAATGAAGTTACCCTTGACTTAAAAATTAACAGGGCACCATGCTGGGGCACCTAAACTTTCACAACACAATGTGTTTCTAACACCTGAAAGGTTGAGACATTAGCCTGCTGCCTCTTGGCCTGACAAAAATCTCAGTATTGGTTCAAAACAATGAGAACTGCTCTCTCATTGCAACATAAGAAGTTTCTAGTTCCTCTTCTACTAGACAGTCATAAAAGTGCTTCATTTCCAAAAAGTTCATGTTCTTTACGAGAACTTTACAAAGGAAGGCCTGGCAGTCATCAAACAGTTCTGTGGAGTGCTGATCCAGTTTTAATATGGTTTTCAAAAAGTGAGGGCAAATGATGTGCCCATTTGTGGCCACCATCAGTGGCTGCCTTGTGGTTTTTTCCCATATTTGGATCTGGGGTTGGTAGCTGGAGGCAGATCTATCTGCCTCTGCTGGCAGCTCCAAGCCAGCCCATGCATAATTTACTCAAATGGATGGAACAGACCCATTAGGGACAAGCCTTGGCTTGTTTCCCCGGTTCATCATCAAATTTGCTCCGTTTTGATCTCAATGGCCCTGTAGTCCTCCCGCTTTGATATCCACGAAGCTGGTATGTGTCAGATAACACACGAGACATCTTGTGTTACAGATGTTACATCTTGTGGTAGACAGACCAAGGTCCTTCTGAAGAATAAAGTGAGGCTTCAAACCAGCCAACGAGCCAGGATGGGAAAAAGCTCCTAAATGAGATTACAAATATGAAGAAAACAGCCCATACCTCGGTAGGTCAAAACACATGAAACTGACCAGATATTCCATTTTTAAAATCCAGTCCATCATCCTGTCCCCATCAGGCTCTGAGATGAAACAGCTCCCTGAATATCTGCCTCTTTTGATCTTGGGCTTCCCACATTTTTCATGAGTAAAAGACTGAGAATGACATATTATAATGCATTTTGTGTCACTTTTCCAGAGGCTGGATTTTATAAATGTTCTGTGTTAACCAGAATTATAAATGAGAAACTTATTTATTTTTAACGACATGAGCTGTTCAGCCCAATGCCCCCTTCATACCCAACCTTCAACTGAGCCACGAAAAAGCTGGAGCTCCTGCTCCCACCAAGAAACTGACCCTGGCCCCAGCCCCCGTCCCTCCTCTTTGCCTCCTCACTGCCTAACCTTCTGGCCACTCTGCTCTTTCTCTCCCACTTGGATTCCTCTGGAACAAAGGCTTATGGCACTTAACACAGTGGAAGTTAATTAATTCACAGTGTGATGACGGCTCAGAGCACATCTGTCTCACCACAGTGTAGACTCCACTGAGTGGTTTCCACCGTCCTGTAAACGGGCTCTGGTAGCCTGTGTACACAGCTCCAACCTCAGTCCGCATGGCTCTTGGAGACGGATGGGACCTGCCCTCCTGCCTTATTCACTCTGTGTGCCCCCATGGCCTACCATGGTGCCTGGGCACAGCAGACACTCAACAGACATCTGCAACATGAATGGAATCAATAAACCATCAAGTAAGCAAATCACAAAGCCACAAAGGGCCTTCATCATTGTACCTCACTCATCATCTGTGTGAGGAAAGATGTGCTCAAACACATTCAACACCCAATGTCATGGCGGAGCCAGAATCCAAGTCTTATGGGTGAATGGACAATGTCCTTTCTATAACTGAGGTGCGAATGGGGGACAAGGACCCCTAGAGCCACTGAAATGTGCTAGGCTAATTCCACAGGATATGTTGATTTCTACCTATTTTTACCATTTATTTCACTCTTCCGAGAACTGGCATTCATGGACATTTGGCAAGGAGTGATTTGCTAGGGCCCAGCCAGACTTTCTGATTGGGCCTTAGGAAGGGACGTCAATGATAAAAAGATGTCTGTCTGTCTTGCAGTCTGAAACTAGGCTTCAGAGTAGTGAAGAATAACTTACTGCATAAAACCTCACCTGGTGAAATGGCTGAGCCAGGCATTGAGCAAGTTTCCTTAGCTCTGGGTCTAGAGAAAAGCACTGAATGTTCAAATCCAAGCAGTGTCGAGGGATCCCAGCGATGGCGCCCACTGTCCTGACAGCAGGGGAGCTGGAGGGATTCCTTGAAGCTGCTTGGATTTGAACATTCAACATTTCAGTGAAATCTCTTCCCTTATGTTCAATGCCAGCAAAACATAAGGAAAGGGATTTCACTGAAACCCTGACCAGGCCTAGGGTGGCGACTGCCGACGGAATGCCCTTTTCACTGCGCAGGGATGGGCTGTTTCAGCAGTTATGATCCATGAGTTTGCTTTACGGTGGAGGCACCTCGGGCAAAGCTTTGTTTCACCCTCCCAGAGCACACGCAGGCCTGGAAGGACCAACGCTACAGTGGCAGGTGATCAAAACGGAGAAGTAAATTATTCATCTTCTCTCAGGCTTGAAGGATACACAGTTCTCTACCTGTGAATGAGTTGCTTCAAAACTCACTTGCAAGGCTGTAGTTCTAAAGCAGGACGTTTAGAACCCTAGATACAGAGCTACATACAAGGTTCACTTCCCAGACCAGACTCCTCAATCCCCAAGTGCTATCTTCAGAGCCCTACATAATACAATACCATTACAGCACAGAATGGCTGGTCACCCACCCCAACATCCACTGCCCTCCCTCCTTCATAAGACAACCCTCCTTTGAGCTGGGGACACTGAGGCCTGAAATAGAAGAAAACATTTTTCCCCCTCTTTGCAGCTAAACATGGTCACTGAACAAATGACATATTAGTAGAAGTGTTATGTTTCCTGAAAAGCTGCTTAAAGGGAGGTCACTCAGCTGGGAGAGGCGTCCTGGTTGCCCTTTTACATGTCTGTAGCATGCAACACAAACATGAGGGCTGGAGTTACAGCAGCCGTTCAGGGTCAGAGGGACTGTGCATGGAAGCCCTGGGCTTGGATGGTACAACAGAGACACAGAAGCCTGGTTCCTGATGACTGTGGAGCTTCTCTGACGTCCTGGTGCACCCCCTCCCTACTCCTTCCGCATGAGGGAGAAACAAACATTCTCATTCAGTCTGCTGTTATTTGGAATGTTTGTTTATAGCTGCATGCAATTCTTAACTGATATGCCATTACAATGTCTCTAAGGGAAAATGGGATAGTGCAATACATCTATCCCTAAATCGTTTTTGGCAGTAAGCACAAAAAGAATAAGAATTTGTGCACACCTCTAAAAGAGCTTTTGAAAACACATAACAAGAGGACCTGACGTTTGTGGAACACTTCCTGTTTGACATGGTGTTTGCTAGCCACCACAATGTCACAAGGCTATGAACTGCTGGCCCCCTTTTACAGATGAGGAAATTGAGGTTCACGTAGTTTCAGAATCTCTCCCAAATTTAACTGTTAAATGGCTGAGGAGTCACATATCTGGCATGAGATAAACACAGATATGCTCACAGGTAGGAAACGGTAACATTTTTAAGAACTCACCAACAAATTCAGCAAATTGCAATTACATGAGAAACCAGAATAAACAGAAAGCAACTTCACAGACTTAAAGGAGGTAATTGATGCAAAAGTGCCTCGCGAGTGATAGATGCCTCAAAAATATCAATTTCCATCTGGATTTTTGAAGTCCTTCCAGAAACATACAAACGTATGCCCCCAAATCTGTGAGATGTCATTTGTTATCTTGTTTGATAGGTAGCGTACACGGAAATCTACAATCATTAAAAACACACCTGGAAAATGGAGTGGCTAGGTTTGTGTGTCCCATCCTCCCATCCCCGTGCCCCTCCAAATTCATGTCCAGCTGGAACCTGAGAATGTGACCTTATTTGGAAATAGGGTCTCTGCAGGTGCAATTTCATTAAATTAAGATGAGGTCCGCTGGGCACGGTGGCTCACGCCTATAATCCCAGCACTTTGGGAGGCCAAGGCAGGCAGATTACTTGAAGCCAGGAGTTTGAGACCAGCCTGGCCATCATGGTGAAACCCCCCCTCTACTAAAAATACAAAAATCAGCCGGGTATGGTGGTGCACATCTGTAGTCCCAGCTACTCATGAGGCTGAAGAATTGCTTGAATCGGGGAGGCGAAGGTTGCAGTGAGCAGAGATCGCACCACTGAACTCCAGCTTGGGTGATGGAGCAAGACTCTGCCTCAAAAAAAGAAAAAAGATGAGGTCATACTGGATTAAGGTGGGACCTAAATCCAATGACTGGTGTCCTTACAAGAAGGAAACACACACACACACACACACACACACTCAGAGAGGAGACAGCCATATGAATCGGAGGCAGAGATTGGAGTGATTCAGCAGCAAGCTGGGGAGTGCAAGGGTTGCTGGGAACCCCCAGAAGGCAGGAAGAGGCAAGGAAGAATTCTTCCCTAGAACCTCGCACAGAGCACAGCCTGGAAACACTTCAATGGGTGTCTTTTGGGCTTCTAGCCTCAGAATTGTGAGGGAACAAATTTCCGTTGTTTTAAGAAAACAAGTTTGGCAATTGGCTGCAGCAGCTTTAGAAAACTAGTGTAGTTTGGAAACAGATTTAAAGTAGCAAAGAGCCCTGACTAATAAAAGTATTTATAATACTGAGATCCACTTATATGCATCTAAAAAAATAACCATCTCTCTTGTGTAGGCTGCTATGCATTTAACCTCTAAGTTTTGTCCCTCCAAAAACCATTGCTGGGCTGTCCTTGACTCAACTCTTCACAGAGCCTACATCAGGCTCTAGGATTCTGGCGGAGAACTCTAATTGGCGGTCAAGGCTCGGCTGCATCTGTTGATGATGTACTAGTTACTGAGGTAAGAAAAGTCGGCTGCTGTATGTCAAGTACACCAATGAACAGCTGCTAATTAGATCTGGGGATAAGATTTGATTTTATTCTGGAAATATAAGCAATCTCTGTACACAATTGCAACTTGTGTATTTTTGCCTAATTCTAAACTTAATGTTCTAGTCTTCTGAAATTAACATAATCAAGTTTAGTATACTTATGTTGAGAATATCAAATGAATAAACATGACTTTATACATACTCCATAGTTTGACAAATCTGTGATGGAGAAACCCAATTATGATAATTTTAAATCAGAAAAGACAATTTTCTTCAACTGTTTGTAAGAGAAAAAAGGTTTTCTTCCCCTGGAAAAAGTCACAATACCACAAATGAGATACTTTTATCTTGAGTTTCCATACAATTTAGCTAAAGACAAAAAAAAACCTCCAACAGAATCAGTGAAATATTCTCAATTGCACATATAAATCCCTAATTTATATAACATGAAAAATTCACAAATATCCAAATGTTCTCAATGTAAATCAGTTGTCTCCACTAAGTCAGTATTCTCCCAGTAGGCTTAGCACCTATCTTCACAGGCATTAAAAGGATTCAGGATTCTGTGTGTGTGCTCTATTATCAATGTCAGGTTTCTCCCACTACCAGAAATGAGCCCTAAATTTAGGTTACATGGAGCTGTAAGTCAAGCAAACTGTTCATAATATCTCTTGGGTGTTTAAAATATTTGTTATTTTTTCCAGTGATTTTTTTTTTTTTTTTTTTTGAGACAGAGTTTTGCTCTTGTTGCCCAGGCTGGAGTGCAATGGCATGGTCTCGGCTCATTGCAACCTCCACCTCCTGTGTTCAAGTGATTCTCCAGCCTCAGCCTCCCAAGTAGCTGGGATTACAGGTGTCCGGCATCATGCCCAGGCTAATTTTTGTATTTTTGGTAGAGACAGGGTTTCACCATGTTGGCCAGGCTGGTTTGGAACTCCTGACCCCAGGTGACCTGCCCACGTTGGCCTCTCAAAGTGCTAGGATTACAGGTGTGAGCTACCATGCCCAGCCTCCATTCTTTTTTTTTTTTTTACTCACAAAATGAGATGTATATATATTTTTAAAAAGTGTTTTTCCCATCATCAGAAAGATAAATAATTCAATTATAAAAATGAGCCAAGGATTTGAATACACACTCTCCAAAGAAGATATATAATGACCAATAAACACATAAGATGCTCAAGGTCATTAGCCATAGGGAAATGCAAATCAAAACCATAATGAGATACCACTTCACACCCACCAGGATGGCTAGAATCAAGAAGATCTGTGACTATGAATGTTGGCAAGGATGTGGTGAAATCAGAACTCTCACCCATTGCTGGAGGAGCTATAAAATGGTGTAACCACTTCAGAAAACTGTCAGTTCTTCAAAATGCTAAACAAAGAGTTCCCATATGACCCTGTAATTCTACTCCTAGATATAGACCCCAGAAAACGGAAAACACGTGTCCACATGAAATCTGTAAAGCTCATGGCAGAATTATTCGCAATAGCCAAAATGTGGATGCAACCTACGTGTCCATCCACTGATGAATGTAAAACCAAAATGTAGTACATCCATACAATGGAATATTATTAGGCCATTAAAACAATGAAGCATTGCTACTTGCTACAACATGGGGGAACCCTGAAAATACAATAAAAGAAGCCGGTTACAAAAGCCCACTTACTGTATTATTCCATTCATATGAAGTGTCCAGAATAGACAAATCCATAGAGACAAAAGGTAGATCAGTAGTTGCCAAGGGTTGAGATAATGGGGAAAATGGGAATGACTGCTAATAAGCATAGAGTTTCTTTTAGAGATGATGAAGATCTATATCCTAAAATTAGATTATGGTAGTGTTTGTACAACTCTATGCATACATTAAAAATCACTGAGCTGAACACTTTAATTGGGTAAAGTTGATGGTACATGAATTATATCTCTATAAATCTATAACAAAAATAAAGCAATACTGGGACATAATAAGAAATATTCATTTGGTCTTCTGCCCCAGTTCCTCACCCAGAGATTCTAAAATCTTTGTAATTCCTGAGCTACAGGGATATCACGGACTTTTTTGTTCTAATATTTGGTCTTTGACCCCAGTTCCTGAAACAGAGCTAAACCCTTAGGATTTCCTGGGTGATGAGTGTCCTTTGTTCTCACGGGGTGACTCTGGGTGGGTTCCTGGATGGTGGCTGGTCACCGCAAAGACCAAGACATGACTAGAAGCTTGAAACTATCAGACCTACTGCCCCCACCAGCCTCCCTGACGGGGTGAGGGGCTGGAGACTGAGTGAATCATCAGTCATTTCTGTGTGAGAAAGCCTCCACAAAAGTCTCTGGACTCCAGGGTTCAGGAAGTTTCTGGTTGATGATGTGTTGGGGAGGGATAGAAGCTCTATGTCTCTTCTCACATCCCTTGCCCCGGGCATCTATCTCCTCCACCTGGCTGTGCATTTGTATCCTTTGTAATATCCTTGATATTAAACTGGTAAATGTCAGCAACATGCTTTCCTGAATTCTGCGAGCTGTCCTAGCAAATGAGAGAACCCCAAAAGGGGGTCAATTTGTAGCTAAATTGGACAGCAGTTATGGGTAACCTATACCTGTAAGTGGTGTCTAAAGCAGAGGGGACTTGTGGAACTGAACCCTTATGTTGTGGGACAGACCTGATGCTATCTCTAGGTAGATAATGCCAGAATTACATTGAACTATAGGACACCTAGTTGGTGTCTGTTGAAGAAACTGCTTTGTGTGTGGGTTGGGGGGCAAAATCTCCCTGCATCTTGGTGACTAGAAGTGCTTTATGTTGAGAGTACAATAGGAGGAAACACGCTGTTAGTTTGGTTTTCCTGCAATACAAATTCTTGTTTTCATTGACAGTAAAAAATAAATAAATAAATAAAACCTTGCCAAAACAAACGTCATGGTAGCCCCTGATCCATCATTCCTTTTATTTCAATTAGGTGGTATTTCTTTTTCCCTTCCCTTCCTCTTTCTTTCCTCCACCCTTTGACTCTTAGGGTTTCTGGTCAAATCATTCAGACAATTCAACATATTTTCACAGAACTGGCCGGCTGCCTGACAAAATCAATAAGATGTATTTGTATGACGGGCAATGTACCTACACATTGTAGTAAAGAGCTGTGGAAGGTTAAGCCAGACCGACAGGACTGATCAATGACTGGTCACAGTACCACTGTTTAATTTTCCAGGATGGAGCTGGTCTCTCCCATTTGCTCATCAGACACTGCCTCATATAGGCATCCACACTGCACTTTTCAGCACCTTTATGCTCATTCATTCGTTTACCAGTGGCCTCACATGCTAACTAGCGGCAAAGTAGTAGCCCCATCACCTATGTTTGAAAAGCCAATGGCTACCTTGCAGTTCAATGGAATGGTTTTAAAGTCATCTATCTTAAAGAGAAAAATTTGTGAAGAAAAAAATCTCAGAAACACTCAACACTCCTCTGTGTTCAAAAAAAAAAAATAGGTGAATCATACAAGTCAGATTTATTAATTCTCTTTTAAAATGCTGAGAAGGTCAGCAAAATGATTAGTTTGGGGAGACACTGGGGAGTTAAGGGCTTAGGCTTATGGGGCAGAAACAGGACTTCTAGATCCTATATGAATTCTTCAGCCACACAAACTGCATGGCCTCCTTTGCCCTGTGTTCTCACCTGTTAAGGCAGAGAGGTGGATTGATTGTGCTGCCCAAACCTGGCTGATTTCCAGGATCACATGGGAAGCTTTTATTTAATGTTTTTAAAAGTCTTTTCATTACGGAAAATTTCAAATACATGCAAAGGACAGAGAGAACAATGAATCCCTAAGTACCCGTTGCCAGCTAACACAACAATCAACTCTTGGCCTATATCTTTTCAGGGAGAATGGCCCTGTGCTCTTCACTCCTCCCTCCCAACCCTTCTGGAGACCTTTAGGAGAATGGATTCCTGGGCCATACACCGTGGGCGTCTCATTCATCGGGTTCATAATGAAACTGGAGGGTTTTTGTTTGTTTTCTTCCTACAGAGTCAGGTTTGGAAACCATTGGTCTGGAGGACCCCTGCCTTCCTTTTCAGCAATAAATTTCTATCCCATAGGGTATACCAAGCAACAATGCCATTAAGTCCAGTTTGTGAAAAAACAGAAATGAATTTAATGTGGAGCATATATAATTTATACTGTATTAGGCCACTGATGGAGAAGATGATATTACTCACTAAAATTTAAGTATGGACCGCGACCCTCAAGAAAGAAAAAACTCTGCTTAATGCAGGCTTTGGAGACTGGAAACCCAGAGTGAGTTCCACCAGCCACCACTACAAAGTGATGATTAGGTAAGTGGGAAACACTGGACAATACCCAGGCTCCAAAAGCAAACGCCAATCGGTGTGCTTCAATGCATTCTAAGACCAGCTGACAGAAGCCAGCCTCTGGATGCCATCATCATCACCACCAAGACTCTAATGTATATTGCCCGCTCAGAAAGTTCCAAATCTGTAAAAACTGTCTTTGACAATTTTATCTTAAAATAAAAGAGACTCAGTGACCATGTGGCTATCAAACAGATACAGTAGCTACTAACAGTAATTAGTGACTGTTGAGGCAGGTAAGGATGTTCATTCATTATTTTTTATACACAGCTTTGAGATACAATTCACATACCAGACAACTCAGCTACTTAAAGTGTACAGTTCAATAGCTTTTAACACAGTTGTGCCACCATTATCACAACTTAATTTGTCATCTGAAAAAGAAACCTCAAAGTCACTAGCAGCTCCTCCTCAATCCCCAGCCCTACGTAACCACTAACCTACTTTCTTTCTATAGAGATTTTCTTATTCTGGATGTTTCATATAAATGGAATCATACAATATGTGACTTTGTATATCTTGCTTCTTTTATGGAGCAAGATGTCTCCAAGGCGCATCTATGTTGCAGCATGTGTTGGTATTTCACTCCTTTTTGTTGCCGAATCATCTTCAATTGCATGAATATATCACATTTACTTAGCCATTCATCAGCTGGCTACTATGAATGATGCTGCTATAACCCTTCTTGTATTAATTTTTGTAAGAACATATGCTTTCATTCTCTTGAGGATATAGCTAGAAGAGGTACTGTTGGGTCATATGGCAACTTTAACTTTTTGAGTGACTGCCAAATTCTCTTCCCAAGGAGCTGTACCAATGTACATTCCAGAAATTATGATGGTTTCCATTTTCCCACATCCTCATCACCATTTACTATTGGCCAGGCGCAGTGGCTTACACCTGCAATCCCAGCACTCTGGGAGGCTGAGGTGGGTAGATCACGAGGTCAGGAGTTCAAGACCATTCTGGCCAACATGGTGAAACCCATCTGTACTAAAAATACAAAAATTAGCTGTGTGTGGCAGCATGCACCTGTAATCCCAGCTACTTGGGGAGGCTAAGGCAGAAGAATTGCTTGAATCCAGGATGTGGAGGTTGCAGTGGGCTGAGATTGCACCACTGCACTCCAGCTTGGGCAACAGAGCGAGACTCTGTCTCAAAAAAAAAAAAAACAAAAAACACTATTAACTGTCTTTTTTGATCATGGCCATCCCAGTGAGTGTGGAGAATCTCATTGTGATTTTGATCATTAACTCTTTTATGAGACATATGATGTCTTCCCACCAACATGGAAGCCACGTTCTTATGAGAAAAGCACCAGCTTTGGAGTCCCACAGGTCTCAGGGGTCCACTTATGAGTTTAGTGACAGGAGGGAATTCTAAACTCCTTGGTCCTCAGTTGTGAAATGGTAATAATGCCTTTCTCACTGTGATTAAGTTTCTAGAGTAGGGCTTAGCATGCAGTAGGCATTTAATAAATAGTTGTCCTTGTTACTGCAATACATTGACCCTGTGCTTGGAATAAAACAATGCAGAGCCTGTGCCCTTCGTGTACACATGTGTGTACATGAAACGCCGTGTACACATGAAAATTCCACTATGACGTAACAAATGCTCTAATGTGGAATTACTTACAAGGAGCCTTGGGGTCATGGAGGAAGGGATGCTTATGTCTTCCAGGGAAGTCAGGGACAGCTCTAGAGTAGCTGACAGAGACAAAAAGTCACTCTCTATCATCCTAGTTTAACCAACTCCATGTTTCCGCCAAGAAACAACTTAGCATCCTACCGCAGGCAACACACCCCTAAGTCCAGTCTCTTGGTGGCTCAAGGTTTACTAAATCCTAGAAGTGAATCAGAATTGTAAAAATGTTACGTTACTTTCCACATTTTATGTTTTAAGCTGATTCTAGGTTGTCACTCCCTCAAAGAACACACAAGATAAATTTGGACTTTCTTTTAAAGAAGTGGGCCTAGGCATTTGGCTAAATCAAGTCACACTCAAAATTAAGACTAATCTTTTTGCAGCATTACTTCTGAGAAGCAGATGCTATTGGCATGTCTTCAGAGAATCCTAATTAAGTAGTGTGGTTGTAGACTGGTACTTTGTCCTCAGCGTATGCTGCCGAAATGAATTCAGCAAACCACGTCTTTATTCAGCAGCCAGACAGAAGCAGTTTCATCCAGCACTTGGTTTCTACCTAGCACGGGAACAACAGAAAACCTTGGCCGCCGCAAACATCCTCTATTCCACTGTTTTCCTCTGACAAACAAAACACATGGTGAAACAAAATAACTGCGTGGCCTTTGGAGATCAAGTTTTCTTTTAGAAACTGACTCCCACAGTATCTACTAATCTGGGATTTGCATAAAGGTGGAAGAAAGGGCTTATTATGCCGGGAAGCCTCCCTGTCTCCTAGGCCACTTTCTTTTTCTCATAGATGTCACCAAAGCTTACCCAAAGCAAGTTCTTATTTAGAACTTTTATGTGTTTCATTTTTCTTTTAACACATTCTGGGAAATCCTGTCAGCAGGAGTGGCTCACTACAGCAAAATTCGGTTCCATAGGCGATCACCAAAGAAAGGCAGGGAGCTACTGCCGCGAACTGATGGAGAGGAAGCCCTCAGTGGGGAGAGGAGGAAGGTGGAAACAAGCCAAATGTCCACTGATGAACGAATCAACGAAGGGTGGTATATCCACACAGTGGGATGTTATTCAGTCTTAAAAATGAATACAACTCTGACACATATGACTCCATGAATGAACCCTGAGGACTCTGTACTAAGTGAAATAATAACGCCAGTCACAAAATGACAAATACCGACTGATTCCGCCTATGTGAGGTGTCTGGAGCAGTCAAATTCAGAGAGACAGAGGGTAGAAGGGTGGTTACCAGGGGCTAGAGGGGAGGGAAAATGAGGAGCTGGTGTTTAATGAGTACAGAGCTTCATTCAGGGACAACAAGAAAGTTCTGGAGCTGGATGGTGGTCGGTGCGTGACATTATGAATGTGCTAAACATTACTAAACTGTACATTTAACAGCTCAAGTGGTAAATTTTATGCTATGGATATTTCACCACAATAAAAACATCTATTTCAAAGAGAAAAAAGGATAGAAGGGAGCTTCACCTCTCTCCCTGTCTACCAAAGTCCACAGCAGAAGCATCTCGAGCGCTCACCTGGCTGTTCGTTTTCAGATCTAAAGAGTGTCTGTTAGACAAACGTTTGTGTATAAAACAGACCTGTGTCGAAAATTCTTTACTTCTCAACAACCAAAAGAAACACAAATGAGATTTATTTTTAAGGCCAACTCTTGTTCTTTGTCTTAAAAATAGAACAATTCATATGAGGCGTCTGTGACAACAATGACAATACTGTGACAACAGTGTTCTTTGCTCCTTTTACCCTCAAGGAGCTGATGCGTTCAGGGAAGGGCTGAGGGCCAGAATTCCAAGGAAGCACAGCAGAGAGACAGAAAGAGCACTGGCCCTGGGCCTCCACGGATCCAATTATGCCATCACAGAAAACACCTTCTGGAGAGAGTTTCCAGTTATTTCCTAAAAATCCATGACATGAAGGAGGAGGACTCTGGATGGTAGTATGGTCGGGCTTTCTCCTTAGTTCAGCTAAAGTCAGGCTCTTGTCACACGACCATGAAAGATCAGGCTCGCAGACACTTTGAAGGGTGAGAAGGTTTTGGGTGAAAAGGAGAAAAGGGAAAGACGGACTCAGCAAAGTGAGGATCCTGCTAGTAGGCTTCCCACCTCACAGACTGAATCCCCAGTTACTACCTCAGAACAGGGGAGGCCAGGCTCCGCCCCACTGCAAACAGCATGAAATCCCACGGCTCCACCCCAGTGCACACTCCTCCCAGGGCACAGGCCAGGTGGGAGGTTCTCAAGGACCCCTTTATACTTGGCTGTCTCAGTAGCATCAGAGCTAGAACCTCCAAGGCCACCCCGGAAACCTGAGCACTCCACCCCTGCTACATGTTCGGATCTGCATAACATTTTCTCTCACTCTGCAGTGGCTATACCACAACATCCTTCATAATACATAGTTTAAAAGAAGAAATTATTTGAAGTTTAAAATTTTTATTTTTCCAATTTTAATTTTTTTAATTTGCTACAAAGATCTTGAACATCTGATGAGAATGAAAGTCTTCCCCCTTTCCATCATGCACTGAAGAAGATACTGATCACCCCACGGATGGGGATGTGGGGCGCGTAATGTCACTGGGATGAAGTGGAGCAGAGCCTGGCTCTGAACAGCCCAGTGGCGAAGGCGGGTTGGGGGTGGGCAAAGGAAAGACATCCAATTGAAAATTACATGACTAAATTACAGTTCTGGCTCTTCCTGCCCTGTTCTCGCTGCTTTTTTTAAATCTTGCTTTGATTGGGCTCCACGGAACCACAATAAATAGCAAAGGTACAAAGTGGTAAAAACGCCAGAAGGTCCCCATCAAGAAGTACAATAACACATACCAAGCCCTGGGAGATGAATGGCAGGCACCATACCCACCCGCGCTAGTTCCAGAGACTCGGAGCAAACGCACGTGAAGGAAGCGTTGCTGACGATGTGTGAGCTGGCTCCATGCACAGCTGTGCAAATGGGGTCCCTGGGAACGAAAGCAGGGCCTGAGGTGACCCACCATCCATCCCTACAGGATGAGTCAGTTCACTTTCTAGCATTTTTGATTTTCCAACTGCGAAAAATGGGCCTGCTGCATTTGCAAGGCTCTATGCTGTACGCCTTTGCAGTCAACACAACATGGACTCGTGGTAACAGATTGCACCTTTTTATGCATGTTTGCTATGATACTGTAGTGGGGGGAATTGCATCCCTTGAAAACACATGGCCAAGTCCTAACCCTGGTATCTGTGATTGTGACTTTACTTGAAAATAGAGGTTTTGCAAATGTACCTAAGTTGAGGATCTTGAGATACGATAATCTAGAATATAGGATGAGCCGTAAACTCAATGACTGATGTACTTGTGAAAGGAAACTGAGGGAAGGCCAGGTGCAGTGGGTCACACCTGTAATCCTAGCACTTTGGGAGGCCAACGTGGGAGGCTCACTTGAGCCCAGGAGTTTGAGGATACAGTGAGCTATGATTAAACCTCTGTACTCCAGCCTGGGCGACAGAGAGAGACCCAACTATAACTATAAAGAAAAAAAAGGACCGGGTGTGGTGGCTCATGGCTGTAATGACAGCACTTTGGGAGGCCAAGGCAGGTGGATTGCTTGAGGTCAGGAGTTCAAGACCAGCCTGACCAACAGAGTGAAAACCCATCTCTACTAAAAATACAAAATTAGCCAAGAGTGGTGGTAGGTGCCTAGTAGATATTCGGGAGGCTGAGGCAGGAGAATCGCTTGAACCTGGGAGGCAGAGGTTGCCATGGGCCAAAATTGTGCCACTGCACTCCAGCCTAAGGCAACAAAGTGAGACTCCATCTTAAAAAAAGAAAAAAAAAAAAAAGAGGGAGATTTGAAAATTGGAGCGATAGGGAAAGAGGGCCATGTGAAGACAGGCACAGACATTAGAATAACACATCTTCAAAGCAAAAATTGGCAAAGGCTGTTGAACACCAGCAGAAGCTAGGAAGATGTCATGGGATGGAAGGAACCACTTTGTTTTCTGCTAGCCTCTTGATTTTGGCCTTCCGGCCTCCAGAACTGTGAGAGAATACATGGCTATTGTTTTCAACCACCGAACTGTGGCACTTTGTTATGGCAGCCCTAGGAAACTAACACAGATATTAATTAATTCCCTCAGTGAGAGTATATACAAAGGTTTCTATCTTGGACCTTAACTGAGGAATGTGGATCAGTGAGGCATCTGCAGTTCTGTGGCCAACCTGATCTATGCAGTTTTGCAGATGTTCTGGGCGCCTATGGTAGAGAGGAGCTAGGTTCCATTTCCATTCATAATTTATTTTTCCCAGGAACTGCGAAGTCATTTTCTTGGATTTGGGGAATTTAACTGTAAATGTGCCAAAAAAACAAAAAACAAAAACAAAAAACCCACACATTGCACATGAAGATGATTTTCCTGTGAATTCCCGGAAGTGTCAGGCAACAACACGCTAAGCAGCGTGTCTTTCCTAGAGCGCCTGAGTTTGCCCTTCATTGAAGACATCATTAAGACCATCATGGTGAAGAAATAAAAAGATGCTGGAAACTGATCACCGATCTAAAAATAAAGAGGCCATCTGGACAAGTAATCTACAGCTTTGTTCGTTCCGTTGAGCATCATCAAGCAGGGGCTGAGAGCTGGTAAATTTAGGCTCTAAAACTTCCTGCCGTCCTTAGACCATCCCACCCAACCAACATACACCAGGAAGAGCTGTTGTCACTGACACTGGGCAACACGATCAGATTTGGGCTTTGGGGACCCAGGATCTTCTTCCAACAGGGTCCTTGGATCTCCCTGTGAAATACTCCAGTGGAAGAGCCATGGTTGGGGAAAAAGAGAAAGGCTTAGAATCCTCCATTGTACCAAACCTTCAACAGATGTAGGATAGATTTACTTTTTTTTTTTTTTTTTTTGAGACAGAGTTTCACTCTTGTTGCCCAGGCTGGAGTGCAATGGCATGAGCTAGGCTCACTGCAACTTCCACCTCCCTGGTTCAAGCAATTCTCCTGACTCAGCCTCCTGAGTAGCTGGGATTACAGGCATGCGCCACCACGCCCAGGTAATTTTGTATTTTTTTTTAGTAGAGATGGGGTTTCTTCATGTTGGTCAGGCTAGTCTCGAACATCTGACCTCAGGTGATCCGCCTGCCTCGGCCTCCCAAAGTGCTGGGATTAGAGGCGTGAGCCACTGCACCCAGGTGATAGATTTACTCTTACACCAGCTATGTCTGCCTGAATCTTTGCCCTCCAAATATTGGGAGAATCTGGTAGGGTGGGCAGAACATTGGAATACTTCTAGAAGCAGGGCTTTCCTTTTCCCATTCTGCTAGAGAGAAAAACAAAATGCATTAAAAACATCTTCATATCTGTGACAAAGAATTTACTCTTTGTCCCCAACTAGTCATTCTCCTCTTCTTTTAGGGATAGGAACCCCTCCTCACTCCACCCCCAAGTTTCAGCTGTGCATGTAGCCTCCCGTTGGGAACTCCATTTGCCTTCCTCTCTTGCAGTTACATGCACCTGCTTTACTGGGCTTGGGCTAGTGAGCTGTGAACAGAGTGCTGTGATGCTTAACGTTCTTGGCCTCAAGACACAGAGCTTTAGCGCCTCATCCTCGTTCCTCACTTCCATGCGCACACAGTAGCAACCCAGCTTCCACCTTCCACCGTGCAAACCAGGAAAGCACTCAGGAAAAACAACAGAGCATCAGGATGGAAGCAGCTCACGTCCCTGAATGACCACATGGCGCAAAGCCGCCCCACCAAGGACTGCTGCATGGGAGGGAACACGGACTTCTCTCTTTCCTTAGCCACTAGTTTCATATCTCTTTACTACAGCAGCTTAGCCTTTGCCCTGACTCAAGCTCAGAATCAGACATTTAAACTCTAAATAAATGCTTCTTTACTTAATAAAATGAATCGGTGTTCTTTGGTCATGAACAATTTAGAAAATAAATCACATAATTCAACTGCATCAGTTTGCATCTGCACAACAAAAGGATTGGAGTAGTTTAAACAAGTCACTGACGAGCAGCCTGGAAGGCATCTTCAGGAGAACCGTTTGTGCTCAGTGTTGCCTGAGTATGATTTACTACGCCACTCAGAGCAAGCCATCTTACCTCCTTTTCTTTGCATGGATGAGGTCTGTGATTCCTTGGACGCACCGGCGAAGAACAAGAACAAGGGAGGAAGTTTTACATGAAATTAATTTATATAGTCTTTGGAAATATACCAGGCTTATGTCCTTCCTTCCTTTCTTTTTCTATTTTTTTGAGGAGGAGGGTGTTCAAATCAACTTTGCTTTGATGAAATGATGGTTTGGCCAATGGTAACCTTTTTTTTTTTTTTTTTTTTTTTTTTTGAGACGTATCACCCAGACTGGAGATCAGTGGTGCAATCTTGGCTCACGGCAACTTCTGCCTCCAGGGTTCAAGCGATTCACCTCAGCCTCCTGAGTAGCTGGGACTACAGGCGAGTACCACCATGCCCAGCTAATTTTCGTATTTTTAGTAGAGTCGGGGTTTTGTCATGTTAACCAGGCTGGTCTCAAACTCCTAACCTCAGGTGATCTGCCCGCCTTGGCCTCCCAAATTACTGGGATTATAGGCACGAGCCACCGTTTCCTGCTGGTAACTTTTAACATGTCTTTATTTAGAAAAATTAAGATTTATTCTGATGTCGATCCCATCCATTAAAATACTATGTCCTAAGCCATGAAACCCCCAAAGCTAGGACCAGACACTCTTGGGCCTCATGTTGTAAGACCCCTGGGTGCACAAAGATTATCTCAGAGCAAAGGCAAGTGGTTTCAGCGATAATGTAAAAAACAGATTTGCCAGGACGACTGCTCTCTCAACAAGGTTATGTTTAGGTTTTTATAAAAGGACCTTCTCTGCACAGGAGTCAGCCACGGTGAGCAATAGGATGACCTGGGAGACAGCTCTGGACACAGACTTCCAGGGCAACTGCACCAGGCTGTCGACAGCAACGGAACGTCTACTCATTTCCTGTAGCAGCAAACCAACTTTTTCTTCCAACCTTACACGGAAAAAGTAAATCTTCATGGCCTATAATTAAACCACCAAAGTGGGACAGTTTTACTGGGAAGGAACTATTTAGGAAGTACCACAACAATGAATGAAAACTATCTTAAAACAGGAACTTGATTTTAGGATGCCTTTAAATGGTTGAGGGAATGATGTTTTTTTTTTTTATTTTATTTTATTTTATTATTTTTATTTTTTTTTTCTGTTCTAACAGTTTCTTTGCAAGTATTAACAAGCTGCAAATATGGCCAGGCACAGTGGCTCACGCCTGCAATCTCAGCACTTTGGGAGACCAAAGTGGGAGGATCATTTGAGACAAGGAGTTCAAGACCAGCCTCGACAACACAGTAAGACCTCATCTCTACAAAAAAAAAAAAAAAAAAAAAAAATTAGCTAGGCATGGTGGTGCACACCTGTAGTCCTGGGTACTTGTGGGGCTGAGACAGGAGAATTGCTTGAGCCTAGCAAGTCAAGACTACAGTGAGCCCTGATCATGCGGCTACACTGCAGCCTGGGGAACAGGGTGAGACCCTGTCTTAAATAAATATACAAGTTGTACATAGTAACAACAAGAACAATAAAAGCTTACATGTATTGAGCATTTACTATACCAAGTCACAGTCTGAGCATTGTACATGCCTTATTCCTTTTAATTCTCACAAAAACTCTGTGATCACCAGATGTCACAGATGTGGGAAATGCGGTACAGAGGGCTAAGTCACTTGTCTGAAGTTACAGAGCTGTAAGTGGCAGACCTGGGATTTGAACCCAGGCCATAAGCAAGCAGAGCCCATGTGCTCCCCCAGTGATGTTCAGCTGAAGACGATTGTAAGCTGCAGTGATGGGTTCTTCGGCTGTCCACACTCCTGTTCAGAAGGGAGGTCTCGTTTCAGAACCAGCGTCCTCTTTTTTCCTTTTTTTTTTTGTTTTGAGACAACGTCTCGCTCTGTCACCCAGGATGGAGTGCAAGGTCATGATCCCGACTCACTGCAAACTCCGCCTCCTGGGTTCACAGTGATTCTTCTGCCTCAGCGTCCCGAGTAGCTGAGATTACAGGCGTGCATCACCACGCCTGGCCAATTTTTGTATTTTTAGTAGAGACAGGGTTTCACCAAGTTGGCCAGGCTGGTCTTGAACTCCTAACCTCAGGTGATCCACATACCTCAGCCTCCCAAAGTACTAGGATTACAGGCGTGAACCACTGTGCCCGGCCCAGCATCCTCTTTAACGTCCTCTGAGAGCTGTTTCTCATCAGATGCCCTTGTGCACACTCCAAGGACAGCATCAGGGGTGCTGTGTATACAACGTTTCTACAGAGCCTGACGTGGGGCAGCACTCTCCCATCAATTACGTGTCTTGTATCTCGTGGCTTTGAGGCAAAGGAAGCTCCATACGGCTGTTATTCTCCACAACTCACAGGGGTGGAGACTGAAGTGCAAGAGGTTTCATGGCTCACCTCAAATACGGTGAGGGTTGTGCGTTTAGTGGAGGGAAGCATTGTGTATCATTTAGATAGAAAGCTGTTGTGTGGAGAGGGGAACTGGGGGTGTCATCCCCAGAGAATTTCAGGCAGTTGATATCTACCTCCTCAAGCTAGAGGCCAATATTCTTCTTCCTAGGGGCAATTACCTCATGTCCTGAGCCTGCTGCCTCCCTGCCCAACTGCCAGTGTCTGGACCCCAACCCCCAGGCTGTGGACCGGTGCCTGTCCATGGCCTGCTAGGAACCGGGCTGCACAGCAGGAGGTGAGCAGGGGGCAAGCAAGCATTACCGCCTGAGCTCTGCCTCCCATCACATCAGCGATGGCATGAGATCCTCACAGGAGCGCAAACCCAATGGTGAACTGCACATGTGAGAGTTCTAGGCTGTGCTCCCCTTCTGAGAATCTAATGCCTGATGATCTGAGGTGGAAAGTTTCATCCTGAAACCACCCACCACCTGGTCCATGGAAAAACTGTCTTCCGTGAAACCAGTTCCTGTGCCAAAAAGGTTGAAGACTCCTGCCCTAGACCATAAGCCCCTGACACAAGACAGTGAGATCATCATCTTCATATCCCCAATTCATGCTCAGTAAGTATCCTCCCAATGAGAGCACCAGAGAACTGTACCTCCTCATCATGCTAAACAACTGTGGGGTATACACCAAAAGTCGTAGAGATCAGCCTAACTTTCATCCTGCAATTCCAGGTCTTAGATTTTAGACATTCACAAACATCCATGCACAAGAAGGTTCACTTCAAGGTTGCTCCCTACAGTAAAAAATGGAAAACAGCCATATATCCAATAAAAAAAGGTCTTTTAAAATCTTCAAGACAACAATGGAATACTATACAGCCATCAAAGCTGACACTGTAGGAATCTATGCATTAACCTAGGAAGACTTCTGAGGTGTTTACTGGGTGAAAAAACCTACAATCTAAAAGAAGTGTTTTATGATCACTGTTGTTATATGAGATGATATTCATATAGTCACATGTGTATTAGAAAAAGCTTAACAGGATGTATATCAGGGTGCTATATGTCAGCCACTATCTCTTGGTGGACAGAATTATGCTTTTTGGTGGGCTTGTAATGATATGGATTGCTTCCAGTTTGGGAGGATGGGAGCTAATCACCCATGAGCTGGTGTCAAGAAGCTAGTCTAAGTCTTTTATGGGTCATAAGAACTTAAGATACCATGACCTGCAAGTGGGTAGATTTCACATTCATCTGGGGCTTAGGCAATGGTGTCAGCAACTTGTTATTAAAGTCTCAAACAAGTGAGCATGGAGAGCCATCAAGAATAATGGCATGTCCCTAAAGGTGATGCTTTAAAAAGGCAAAGCAAGGCCGGGTGCAGTGGCTCATGCCTATAATCCTAGCACTTTGGGAGGCCAAGATGGGCGGATTGCCTAAGCTCAGGAGTTCAAGATCAGCCTGGGCAACATGGTGATAACCCCATCTCTACAAAAATACAAAAAATCAGCCAGGCCTAGTGGTGAGTACCTGTAATCCCGGCTACTCAGGAGGCTGAGGCACGGGAATTGCTCGAACCTGGGAGGCAGAGGTTGCAGTGAGCTGAGATCTGCCACTACACTCCAGCCTGGGTAACGAAGGAAAACTCTGTCCAAAAAAAAAAACCACACAGGCAAAGCAAAACAAAACCAAACCTCAGAAAGGAAAAAAAAAGTCTCATCTAATGATATCTGCATATATGGGAACTGTAATGATTCATTAGTTTCACACACCACCAAGTTGTCTCAGGAGCAGAATAAATAGACCCTTTTATGGATGCTTCTCTTAAAGGTTGAATGCTCTTCCCTATTTCTCATTTTCCTTTCATCAAAATATTTTATGAAAATGTCACATCCCAGCAGAAGATAATCTGCAACTTATATCAACAAAGAATTAGTATCCAGAATACGTAAAGAATTTCTATCAATCAGTGAATAAAGAATCACCTCTCCTCTTCAAGCCCCAAAACTGGAAGGAGGGAGAAGGTGCTAGAGATATAAACAAACAATTCACAGAAGAAGCAATGCTGATGGCTAATCACCATATGAAAAGGTGTTTAACTTTCCCTGCAATCACAGAGAGGCAAATGCCTATTTCACTCCAGTCAGAGGGAAACTTTTCGGTCAACCTGATAAAAGCTTTCACTGGTAAGAATTTCAGGAAGTACAATCCTCTAATACCGCTGGTGGAATGTAAATTGGTTCAAACACTTCGGAGAGCAAGTTGCCAAAGCCAGTTAAAGGTACATATGACTGGCAGTTCCCCTTCTAGGTGTACTCCAGACCTAGGGGAATTCTCACACAGGAAAATCTCACAAGGAGAGCACAAGAAGGGGATATATACATATGTATATGTATATTGATCTGCTTAAAAGAGCATAGGCCGGGCACGGTGGCTCATGCCTGTAATCCCAGCACTTTGGGAGGCCAAGGCAGGTGGATCACAAGGTCAGGAGTTTGAGACAAGCCTGGTCAATATGGTGAAACCCCGTCTCTACTGAAAATACAAAAATGAACCGGGCATGGTGGGTGCGTGCCTGTAGTCCCAGCTATTCGGGAGGCTGAGGCAGAAGAATTGCTAGAACCTGGGTGGAGCCGAGATTGTGCCACTGCACTCCAGCCTGGGTGACAGAGTGAGACTCCGTCTCAAAAAAATAAAATAAAATAAAATTTTAAAAAATAAATAACAGAGCATAAATGTGGAAACAATCTAGTATCCTCCATTAGGAAAATGAACAAATTATTGTCATTATATAACAAGTAAAATGAATGAACTAGATCTACATAAATCAACATAGATATATCTTAAGTCTATAAGGTTGGACAGAAAACAAGTTACAAACGGATGGAGTGTAATACAATTCATATAAAATTTGAAACAACACAAAATGATGCTAGATTATAAGCTAGACAGACTTGCACATGTTGAAAAAGTGTACAATGACAATGCACATCAACCTCAGGTCACCTTGGGAGGAAGAGGGAAGGATATAAGGGATGACAGGCCCCCAAAAATAACTTAAATAAAATTGGGCCCAAGAAAACATAGTGTTAGAAAGAAATTTTCACAGAACTGTAGGAAAATGGGAAGAGATCAGACCTTAGTGACGCCGGGAAACGTACTATCATATTCAACATCCATGACTTCAGACCTGGATTTTGTTCTTATTCTGTCCCAGGAGGACAGAAATTGCTACATTTCTGTGTAGATACTAACCACTGCCCGGACTCACAGAGACCGTTCATAATGGCATCATAGGAGCAACATGGCAGCAATAAATGTTAAAAATAGGCCCTTCATTGCAGGTGTGGGGGCTCACACCTGTAATCCCAGCACTTTGGGAGGCTGACGTGGGCAGATCACAAGCTCAAGTGATCAAGACTATCCTGGCCAACATGGTGAAACCCCGTCTCTACCAAAAATATAAAAATTAGCTGGGCGTGGTGGCACGTACCTGTAGTCCCAGCTACTTGGGAGGCTGAGGTAGGAGAATCCCTTGAACCCAGGAGGCAGAGGTTGAAGTGAGAAGTGAGCCAAGATAGCGCCACTACACTCCAGCCAGGGTGACAGTGTGAGACTCCATCTCAAAAAAAAAAAAAAAAAAAAAAGGCCCTTCACCATCAACTCTGCCTTTTCTCCATAGCCTCACCTGTGTCTATGCAGCCATCTAGAGTTCTAATGGCCCTCAGGCCCACAACAGGGTCTCCTTTATGTGTCTAGACTGAGTCTGATGAGCTATGGATATTCCGCCAACGTTAACTGGTGATGGTGGGTGATGACCATGAAGAAAATCAAGCTCCACTGGAGGATATACAGCTTCAGACAGCAGCAAAACATTGAGCCACCTAGGGAGTAAGCTGTTGAAGGAGCTTAGTGAAAAGTTATTTTGAGCTCAAAGCAGTGTTCTGTTTCTCGGCATCAATAAAGCCCTGACTTCCCATTAAGGGTCTGACTTTGGGCTGGCGAAGGCATGTGTCGCTTTTCTTACACTAACTCCTAAAGGGACCAATTACTGGGCCAGCGTTGAAAGGATGGAGAAGCTCTTTCTTCTGATAAAAGGAGAGAGAATTTTGCCTGCTCTGTGTCTTTTGCAGCAGCCACTGGTTGAGCTCCACTCTCATCACATCAGTTGAAGAGATTATTAGGAGAAAGTCACGCCAATTCTGCCCATTACCTGAACACCTGGAATAAGGTTTTTCAATTAATAGTTAATCCTATGTTTTGAGGGCCCACTGTATACTGAGTCCTGGACTGAAGGATGTCACAAGTTAGGTAAAGGAAAGAAGGTTACTTTCACAACACACCTGGGGATGGGCTTAGGGCTTCTCAGTTAAGATCTCCAGGGGCTACCTCACGGTCTCATCTCTACTGGTTCAGATCAACAGGGTTATGGTGCCATAGCAGTGACAACCACAGCGATGACAATGACAACCACAGATATATGTCCCTTTGCCGTGCCAGGCACTGCCAAGACTCTTTATATTAATTCATTGAATATATTAACTCATGGTCAACAACCTGTGTCATCCAGAAAGGTCAACTCCCCGTTTATCTGGATTCACCGAACAGGTTTGTTAATCCCCAGACGTCATCCACCCGAGGGCGAGAGAGTTAATATTGAGAGCCTGGAGTGACTCCATTCAGATTCAAGGATAGGTACTGAGTTCCTGCTGTCCTGCACCCTGCCAGCTGCTTTCCCATATTCTCCCACATGCTTCTTGTGACCCAGAGGGGCAGACACCATCACCTTCATTTTACTCAAGACAGGAACCAAGGCTGGGAGACATTCAATAGCACCCTCCACATTCCAGTCTCAGGAACAGGGAGCTGGATTTCAAACTTAAGCTGCTGGGAGCTCCCTGCTCCGTGGCTTCCCTCTCTCCACATTGCTGTTGCAGCGGGGAATGGGGAAGTGTGTCCCTGGGCGGAAAGCCCGCCTGGTGGTCAGCCAAGACATCTGTGAGGCCAGCTATCGTGGGTTAAGTAGTGGTCCCAAGTCTTAATCCCCAGCACCTGGGAATGCGACCTTATTTGTGCTACAGGAACTAGAAAGAAATTATTTAGGCAATTAGCGAGGGTAAGAGAGTCCTTGGCAAGGTTTCCCTTTTAACAGAAAGCAGCCCCCACATTTCTTTTCTAGCAGAACAGCAAGCAAAATCGAGCTACAGACATAGATGAGCAAGCTAGAAGCTTGCACGGGTGAATGCTGGCAGCTCTGCCGATTGGACAAAGCTACCTGGAGGCCAGGCATGTCTGACATGGAGGCTCCATCTTCCCTTTTCTTTGTCAACCAGGTGTGCAGTAAAGAAGCAGGCAACATGGCGCTGGCCAGGTAGAGGACCCACCTGCATGATAGAAGATTAGGGGCCAGCTTCTCCCTATGCTATGTAAATGGCACACCTGTCTGACCAATCTTTTGGGCCCTATGTAAATCAGACACCGTCTCTTCGTGCTCATCTATAAAACCCCATGCATTTCCCCATGGAACTGGAAGACACATTCAGGAGCCCCTCTCTCTCTGTCTCACCTATTAACTCCTGCTCTTAAACTCACTCCTTGTGTGTCCGTGTCCTTGATTTCTTGGCATGAGGCAACAACCCTCAGGTACTAACGCAGAAGAATGACGCCACTTCATCTAGAAGCAAGGTTTTTGCAGGTGTAGTTAAATAAAGACCTTGAGATGAGATCATCTTGGATTTAGGGTAGGCCTCAAGTCAAATGACTGGCGTCCTTAAAGAGATGAGGGGGATTTGACAGAGACAAAGGGAAGAAGGCCGTGTGAATGGAGTAATGCAGTCACCAGGCAAGGAACCATGGAAGCCAGCAGGAGTGGGAAGATTCCAGGAAGGATCTTCCCCTGAGACTCTGGAGGGAGTGTGGCCCTCTTGACATGTTGATTTGGGACTTCTGGACTACTGAACTATAATACAATAAATTTCTGTTGTTTTAAAACCACCAGATTGTGATAATTTCTTACAGAAGCCCTAGGAAGCTAAGCCACCAACCTTTACCTCACAGACTTGCCTGAAGCCAAGCCAGGACGATGTGGGGGAAGGAAGAATGCAGAGGACAGACAGAACTCGGAACTCTTGTCCAAAAGTGATGTTTCATCCTTTCTGCCCACCCAACAGACTTGCACTGTGAACTCAAACCGAAATCAACCCAGGAAACTCACAGCACGAAATGCCAGCACTCTTCAGATACGTGTCACCAGTGTCTTAGAATATTCTTACCTATTCGAGGGTTTAGGCTGTGGGTCTTAATTTTATGGTACTTAGCTGCACAATGTTAGAACTGCAGTGGAGATCATTTATTTTAGCGACAGACTATGACAGCTTCAGGCTTTTTTCCCCTTCCCTTTTTAAAAGGCAAATCCATCTTTAAAAAAAAGAAAAATACTTATCATCCGTAATCCCACCACTATAACATAATTATTTCTCATTTTCAAACATTATTTCTCCATTCAAATAATTAATTTTCCTCTGCTCCTAACTAAGCAAAGCAATACTTCTTTTTTGGTTCACTTAACTAAACATTAACCCAGGAGTTGTTTGGTTTCCATCAAAGATATGTGAGACTAGCACTATAATTCTTCAAGAATATTTCCCTAAAGGAAACCAACCATTAACTGTGACTTCCTTCAGGACATCACTTTAATGCTCATAGGAATACATTCATTTTGCAAAGCACTTAAGACTTGATTGTCCATTCTTAACCCCTGCATTTCAGAATTTTTATGAGTCTCAGAACAGTGAAAGACTAGCTCCGGATTAGATGTCTAGAGCTGTTAAAAAGAGGACAATGAGATACAATAGAAAATAAGCAAATTCTAAAAAAATGCCTATGAGATTCCCCCCTGCACCAAATCTGTCATTTAGTATGTAACTTCTCTAATCTAGAGGTCACATACCTGGGAACCTCAACTATCTTTAGCAAGCATCAGAACCAAGCAATGTTTTTTGAGTGAAAACAAAAAATAATGATAGCAACTATTTACATAGTGCTTCCTGGACTGTTTGAAATGTTCTCACACACGAATTCACCTAATCCTCACAGCGACTATGCAGTAGATGCTATTTCCCCCCATCTCACAGAGGAGGGAACTGAAGAACAGAGAGGGCAAATAACACATCCCAGTATGCACATGACATAAATGGCAGAGCTGTGGTTCCACCAGGTTCTTTGGCCCCCAAGTCCGTGCTGCTGACTTCCTAGGTCATATAGAGCTCACACTCAGCTGAGGGTGGAATGCAGGGCTCCTCTGGCTTTAGACAGTTTTAATTAGCCTATCAATCAGAACCAGCAAGGCAGAGCGGGTAGAGGAGCTGACTTTTAAGGTAGGCTAGGTGAAGGTACAGCTCACATCCTGGTGGCCACTAGGGGAATAGAAAGCTATACAAACTACTGGCTGAGAACCCTGTATTAGTCTGTTCTCATGTTGCTAATGAGGACATAACCCAAGACTGGGTAATTTATAATGGAAAGAGGTTTAATGGACTCACAGTTCCTCATGGCTGGGGAAGCCTCACAATCATGGTGGAAGGCGAATGAGGAGCAAAGATGGTGGCAGGGAAGAGAGCTTATGCAGGGGAACTCCCATTTATAAAACCATCAGATCTCATGAGACTTATCCACTACCATGAGAACAGTATGGGGGAAACTGCCTCCATGATTTTTCTGTTTTCTCCACCTGGCTCTGCCCTTGACACATGGGGATTATTACAATTCAACATGAGATTTGGGTGGGGACACAGCCAAACCATATCAAATCCCAAATCCAAAAATCTGAATGTAAAACACATCTGGTTCCAAGCATTTAAGTCCTTGAGTTCGGCGGAGTTAATATAGAAACCAAGTGTCCCTCTTAGCCAAGAATGCCTCCAGCCATTTCCATGGGAGGAGGGGAAAGAGCAATTACTATATACGAGGCAAATGCTGGGCATGGTGCATACAAGACCTAGGTAGAGAGGATGTCATGACCAAGATGGTATTCAAAATATTTAACAACTGCCACAGCCCGGACTTACCAACCAGGATCCTCTGTGACTCTTCAGGTGGGGCTCCGTTCACAAACAACTAGCAGGGTTATCCTGGGGCAAATGGTTAAATGTCTTTCCTATTATCCCCATCTCATAGAAGATGAAACAGTCCCAGAGAAGTTAAAATTTGCCCAGAGAGACACAGCAAAAGGGCAGTGCCAGGGTTTCCATGTTTTGTTATATGATGTTGCCCATATTTACTAAGAAAATGTTCTTAGCTCATCCTGAGAACGCAGATCAGTGTTTAAAAACTTCAGAAAGATTCCCTCTCAAATGTGGTTCAAGTTAAAAATAAAGTTGGAAGAAGAGTATTTTGTGACAAGTGAAAATCATGTGAACTTCACATTTCTGTGTCCATAAATCCAGCTTTCTGGAGCACAGCCAGCCTCATGTGTGCATATATTGTCCGCGGCAGCTTTTGCATCCCAAGAGCAGTATTGAGTGGTTGCGACAAAGACCATACGCGCCTGCAAAGCCAAAAATATTTACTATCTGGCCCTTGGCTGAAAAAGTTTGCTCACCACTGATCTAGAACATTTACTTAAAAGAATCACTCTGTCGCTGATGATAAAAAATAAACAACACACTAATGTACTCATAAAACAATTTATAAACAACACAGTCATTATAATCACTGCTAAATCCTAACAAGCGGCTCTCTGCCAAGCATGGTTTGACCCCTGAGGGATAACCTTCCTCTCATGAGACTGTGAGACCGTCTTTCCACTTGTGTTATCTCTATTATTTCTAGAAACATGGGATTAAACATGGGGGGAAAAAATCTCATCTTAAACCTACATCCTCTCTACACATTGCATGATTCCATTGGTAGACAGCTCAAAAAACAGGCAAAATTAATCCATGCTGTTAGAAGCAATGACAGAGGTTACCTTCGCGAGCAGTGCAGTAAACAGAAGGGAAGCAAGAAGGATACAGGGTGCATCACATTCTGTTTCCTGATCTGGGTGCAAATCTGGGCATGTTTTGCTCTAAGTGTGTTGAGTTGGCGAAAACCCATTTTACTGCACGTTTACAATTTTGCACTTTTTATGAAGTACGCATGCTTAAATGTCAGTAAAGTTTACATTAAAACATGGGCAACTTTCTTACGTTTAGCAACACGAAAGCTGATGTGCTTGTCCTTGGATTGCTGAGATGCTGAGAACGTATGGAAGCCCGGAGGTGGAGCCCAAACATGGCTCAGTGTCTCCTGTGGGACCACGTGGCTCTCAGGCCTATGAGGAGAGCCAAAAGGGGCAGCCTGTTCCCATCCCAGCCAGCCCCCAGGGCCAGCCCTCCCAGCTTTGCAGAGCATTGAAAAGTCCCAGGGTCTCCAAGATCTGAGTCAGGAATGCTGCGGCACCAGCAGGCTGCCCACAGACTGGCCTGCAGAAAGCGACCTCTTGACTCCCTAAGAATGTGGAGCTAGGGGAGTAATCCCAGTGACTCATGCTAATAAGGAAATGGAAAGTTTAGCTTGAATAACAGACCACTGGTACTCTACAAGTAAAGTATCAGCTGCAGGCAGCTTGCACTGTCAAAGTCACATCGGAGTTATGAAGTTGAAAAGTTAAATTACTCAATAAAACATCTTGCTTCTGAGCTTTATAACTTTATTTTCCCTCCATTCCTTTCATCTATTAATAGAGAACTCCCTGTGCATGAGAAACCCTGACAGATGCCAAGACAGCTCCCCTGATCTTGAGGATCTCCGGCGTAGAGAAACAGAGCCAGCCAAAGAGAGAAAGTGACACCTGTACCGGGGTCTTGAAGGACAGGGAGAAAGCACCAGGTGAAGGGAGGAGGAAGTCCAACCCCCTGATTTTTTTAACCTACGGTGTATAATTCCTCTCTCTGCCTCCTTCAATCCACTGTCCTCGTAATCAAATCTGATCACATAAAAAGGCAAATTCTATCAGTCACTCCCTAAACCATCTCCTTGGTCCTGCCTCTGCCTTCCAGGCTTAGCTCCCTGGTTTCAGCTCCAGTCACAAAGGCTTCTTTCAAGATCCCAGCAAGATGCTGCAGTGACTGCTTGATCCTGGGAACCAGACTACTGGGGTTCAAATCCCACCACCCTACCAGCCACGTGAGCCCAGGGATGCCCACTGGCCTCCCTGTGCCTCAGTTTCCACATGTGTGCAGTGGGGATGGTAAAAGCACCTTCCCTGCAGTGTTGTATGAGGATGTGATGAGGTAACACAGATCCATGCCTGACCTGGTACACCCTCAGGAAGTGTGATCTCGAACCCCTACCCACTGCTACTGTTATCCTCATTTTCCCGTCACGTCTTTCACACATTTATTCTTTCTCCAGCTTTTTCCTACTCAAATTCCAGCTTAAAAATCACATGGAAGACAGTGTGGCGATTCCTCAAGGACCTAGAAATAGAAATTCCATTTGACCCAGCGATCCCATTACTGGTATATATCCAAAGGATTATAAATCATTCTACTATAAGGACACATGCACACGAATGTTCATTGCAGCACTGTTTACAATAGCAAAGACCTGGAACCAACCCAAATGCCCACTGATGATAGACGGGACAGGGAAAATGTGGCACATATACACCATGGAATACTATGCAGCCATAAAAATCGATGAGTTCGTGTCCTTTGTAGGGACATGGATGAACCTGGAAACCATCATTCTCAGCAATCTGACACAAGCACAGAAAATCAAACACCGCATGTTCTCACTCATAGGCAGGTGCTGAACAATGAGAACACACGGACACAGGGAAGGGAGCATCACACCCTGGGGTCTGTTGGGGGGAAATTGGGGAGGGATTGTAGGGGGTGGGGAGTTGGGGAGAGATAGCTTGGGGAGAAATGCCAGATACAGGCGATGGGGAGGAAGGCAGCAAATCACACTGCCATGTGTGTACCTATGCAACAATCTTGCATGTTCTTCACATGTACCCCAAAACCTAAAATGCAATAAAAACAATCACGCCTCAGGAAGCCCATCCTTGACCCTGGTCTGCCTCTTTTACACCACTTCACGGCTCTCGTCACAAGGGTTAATTACGTAATTATGGCCGTGACTAGTTTGATGTCTGTCTTCCTTCCTAGTCTGTCCGATGGCAGGCGAAGCCACTTCTCTTGCTCTCTGCTGTGTGCCAGCACCAAAGTGGGGGCTGACCCTGTACTTACTAGGGAAGAGGCAGGTGCACCTGCTCCAGGCAGAAAGCAGCAGCCCCCTCAGACACAGAGAGCCCCGAGAGGCCACGGTTCACACAGAAACGCACATAGCCTCTTGCAAGTGCAGAGATGAGAAGCAACGGTGGGCCTGGAAAGGATGCCCAGAGTCAGTTCACAGAGGCCTGCCCGGCGAGCTGCGCAAGGAGCCACCAGAAGGTTGAAACATGGGAACACGACCCACAGTGCAAAGGGGCCAGAGGACGGCTGGGAGGAGGGACAAGACCAGAGACAGGTGGCCAGTTAGGATACTATCACGATAGCCACAGATCTGGATGAAGAGGACAGGAACCACAGGCCCAGGATGCACTGTCTTCTACACTCAATGGTACACCATTCTACTTCATTCTACTTCTTTAGAATGACTTGGCAGGGGGGCAGGTTTACTATTTTCTTTCTTATTTACACACCACTCAGAGGAAGGGATAGTTTGTGCAAACCAAACCAGCCCCAGGTACATTCGAGGCCTTACACATGTTTTGTTCTTGCTGACCAGATGGTTTTAAGGCTTGCTGAGACCACCGCACCCAGAAGGTGCACTTCCTGAACCATCATCATTTTCGGGCAGTGAATATAAACAGAAAGACTCACTCATGCTGCATTCCCCTTCCCCTTTATCCTTCGCTAAGGACTTGAGGCTCCCTGGAGATGGAAGGTTTCCAAGGACAAACCCATGTGGACATGACCATGTGCAGAAGCCTGAGCCAACCTGCTGGGCCCTACCTGCGCAGGTGAGGTGTCTTTCCAGAGTCCTGGCCTAAGTGGATGCCCCGACCCTGGGGCAAGATGAAAGGCAAATGTCAAAGGGAGACAATGAGGGTTGTTTTGTTTTATTTTGTTTTAGAGACAGGGTTTCACCATATTGGTCAGGCTGGTCTCAAACCCCTGACCTCACGATCTACCCACCTCAGCCTCCCAAAGGGCTAGGATTACAGGTGTGAGCCACTGGGCCTGACCTGTTTTATTTTTTTAATTCAGTCTCTTGCTAGCTGGCTCAGGAAGGGAAACACAGCTTCTGCATCTGGTATTTCAAAGGGGGCCGAGGAAGAGCTGCTAGAGAAAGGTTAAAGAAAGATTTCACGGGGTAGAGGGGGCGCATGCCACAAACCCTGCACTCCGGCTGGTCCATGGCACAGAGCAGGTGTGCAGCAGCTTCTGAGGGGGTGTCAGGGTGACGGGGGTCGGAAGCTAAGCGCACAGGATTGAAAACGATGACTCATGAGGCATCTGGGAACGGGCTAGGAACAGCCTTCCCCCTCTGCCCCATCCTCACCCCAGTGTGACTCTCTGATCTAAGGATAAATGTGGTGGGGCTTCTGACTTAGGTGAAGCATAAGCTCATGCTGTGGATCTCTCCTTTAGCTCTAAATACATGAAGACAATAAAAAAGAAAAGAAGGAAATGTATTTTTAGAAAGATGTAGTTCACTCCCATACAAACTACACAACTCCCTGGGCTAGAAACAGAGCAGATCCCCAGTTTGCAACCAGGGCCGAAGTGCAGGCCAGCTGAGCTCCAGGTCTGGAACAGGCCAGGGGCTGAGCCCTTTCAGTGCCTGCAGAGAGACTAAAGGTGGCCTGAGTCAGGAGAGCCAGAAGTCAGGGTGGCAACCTGGCTACTATGGAGGACTCGTCTCAAGGGATTCTCTTGCCCAGGCCTCAGTCCACATCCCACATTGCTCAGAATCACCATCTGTTTATTCTACTCTGGAAAGGGAGCTTGCACCTCTCAGGCCAAAACCAGGAGTGGACGTCAGAGAATAAATGAGGCCTTGACCAGTGTGAGTGAGGGATGCAAAGATCCCCCCTCTCCGGACTCTCACAAGACCAGGTGTCCCTTCTAGATGCTCCCTAAGCCCACAAGCCTATTTATTCCACCATCTTTTAACTCCTTTGACCAAACACCACTGTGATCAAAAGTGCATCACAGGGCCAGGCATAGTGGCTCACATCTATAATCCCAGCACTCTGGGAGGCGGAGGCAGGCAGATCATTTGAGTCCAGAAGTTTGAGACCAGCCTGGGCAACATGGCCAAATCCCGTATCTACCAAAAATACAAAAATTATCTGGGTGTGGTGGTGCCTGTCTGCACTGCCAGAACTTGGGAGACTGAGGTGGGAGGATCACCTGAGCCTGGGAGGCAGAGGCTGCAGTGAGCCAAGATCGCACCACTGTACTCCAGCCTGGGTGAAGGAGCAAGACCCTTTCTCAAAAAATAGTACATCACCATTTTACACGGAGAAAACAAGGGTCTGAGAACAGAAATGAGAGGCAGTGAATACATAAATCCTCCCTAAGGCCTTTCTAAATGAAAAGAACGTCGTGAACGCTCCTCACTCAGGAGACAGGAATGGGCTACAGCTGCTGACCGTGTGTGTGCTCCCCACTGAAGCCTGAACCCACTAATTTATATATGACTAGCTGAGCCATCAGATAAAGTGAAATTTCAAGCCTGGTCAAAGTCATACATGGCCATCAAATTTCTCTTGTCCTGCAAACAGCAGAAATAAAATTTCAGGGTGAAAAAAGTCCTCAAGCACCTTGCAAAAATCAATAGGAAGCAAATTACATGCTGCAGTAAAGAGCCATTGGCTCCGGCACTTCAAAAGACATTTATTTCAAATTATAGACTGGTCCAGAATTATTAAGCTCTTCCTTCATCTTAATGGTCTCTATAGTATGGGCTTAACTCTGTCTCATGCTTTAAATTAATTTCAAGAGGCCAGCACCCAAGCTTCTTCATGCTTTGTCAGTCACCATGGAAGCTGGTGCTATCACTGAGGAATAAATCTCCTTTTCCTTCATCTTCCTACGCACATATCCTTTCGTAGAGATACAGCAACCGTGCACATAAAATTTGGTGTCCTTATATTTAAAACACCATGTTGTAATCAACTATTTTATGACATAGTCTTCATAGCTTCCATTTAAAATTTATTTTGCTTTTATTCCACTTATTAGATGAATATTTGTTTCTAAGTTTAATGTACTGACACTACAAATATCATTTGGCCTGGCGCAGTGGCTCACGCCGATAATCCCAGCACTTTGGGAGGCCAAGGTGAACGGATCATGATGTCAAAAGACTGAAACCATCCTGGCCAACATGGTGAAACCTATCTCTACTAAAAGTACAAAAACTAGCCAGGTGTGGTGGCATGCGCCTGTAGTCCCAGCTACATGGGAGGTTGAGGCAGGAGAATCACTTGAACCCAGGAGGCGGAGGTTGCAGTGAGCCGAGATCACGCCACTGCACTCCAGCCTGGGTGACAGAGTGAGATTCTGTCTCAAAAAAAAAAAAAAAAGAGTATCATCTAACATGGGTGCTGGTTTACTCTATCCAGACACTGCCCTTAGATGTTACTCCATTCAGTCTTCACAGCAATGTATAAGGTGGTTAAGAGGCAATGTTTACAAGTAGTCCCTTTATGTGCGGTTTTGCTTTCCAGTTTCAATTACTTGTGGTCAAACTCAGTCTGAATAGATTAAAAGGAAAATTCCAGAAATAAACAATTCATAAGTTTTATTTATTTATTTATTTTTTGAGACAAAGTTTTGCTCTTGTTGCTCAGGCTGGAGTGCAATGGTGCAATCTCAGCTCACTGCAGCCTCCACCTCCTGGGTTCAAGTGATTCTCCTGCCTCAGCCTCCCAAGTAGCTGGGATTACAGACATGCGCCACCACACCTGGCTAATTTTTGTATTTTTAGTAGAGACAGGGTTTCACTATGTTGGCCAGACTGGTCTCAAACTCCTGACCTCAAGTGATCTGCCCACTTCGGCCTCCCAAAGTGCTGGGATTACAGGTGTGAGCCACCGTACGTGGCCAAATTAATTTATTTGTTAGAGATGGGGGGTCTCACACTGTGTTACCCAGGCTGGTCTCAAACTCTTTGGTTTCAAGTGATCCTCCCATCTCAGCCTCCCAAGTAGCTGGGAATACAGGCATGTGCTCCTGGGCCCAGTGAGGCCATTTTTCTAGGTGTTTATTTATAGGTTGTATTACATCTTTTGAAAACGTGGAATATTTTTATGAGTTCAGTGTATATTCTGGTGGTTAAATGTGGCACTTCAAAATGAAAAATCATACTTAGGAAGCTAGATGTAGCTTGTTAAAAACAACAACACAGCATAAAGTCAAAGAATAACGTTACGCTTTGTTATAAATGATTGCCAACATCGTTATAACAATCTTTTCCCTGAATTTTGGGTGATCTTTTATTTTTCATTCTTTTTGATACTGTTAGAACTTCCTGTAATGAGCATGCAGCATCTTTATAATTAAAAAATAGACACTTTTCCAACTGAGTCTAAAAAAGATGGTTGCATTTAGGTACTTCTTTTCTCTTTTTTATTCTACTTGATATTAATGACCCATGTATTCCTGATTTCAGCAGAAAACAAACAGATAACAAGTTTTGGGGGTGTAATTCAGTCGTGGAGATTTTAAAATGGGCCTCTATCTGTTGCTCATAGTACACTAGGCAGGCAAGCTGGAATCACTCAGAAGAAAAACTCCTTTATCTCCCATTTTCATTCTTACAATGAAAAGGCATTTCAGGAGTGTGGGCTTAGCTGCTCACGACGAGGCCCTTTTTATCCACTGACAACTGCTGAACTCACCTTGAGAGAGGAGCTGCTTTCTATTTTGATTTGTCCACAAATTTATTATTTCCCAGAGTTTATCTTATGAGCTCAACCCACGAACCAAGCATTTCTATGTAAAATGTCATGAGAGGAAGGATTCATTAAAAAATTCCTCTGTAGACAGAACGCAGCTCTTACAAACTCACAAAAACAAATACATACTTTGAAAAGTTCGCAAGCCAGCAGTTCTTGGAATCCTTTCAGAAATGGCGGGCGGGGGTGCGGGGTGATGTAGCTCTCCAGATTTGGCAGTAAGGGCCTCCCCAACTCCCATATCACTGTTCTGTTTTGTTTTTTTTATTGAAATTTACTCAAATGGGGAGAGATAATCATCTCATACTATAGCAAAAACTAGTTTTAACAGTATATAACATTTTAAAATACTTTAGTCAAAAAAGTCTCAGGGCCAGGTGTGGTGGCTCATGACCTAGCATTTTAGGAAGCCAAGGTAGGAGGATCGCTTGAGCCCAGAAGTTTGAGACCAGCCTGGGCAACATGGCAAGATCCCATCTCTATACAAAAATCAAAAAGATATCCAGGCATGGTGTTGTGCACCTCTAGCCCCAGGTGGGACTATAGGCACACAGGATAGGTGGGAGGATCTTCTAAGCCCAGGAGATTAAGGCTGCAGTGAGCTGTGACTGCACCACTGTACTCCAGCCTGGGTGACAGAGACTCTGCCTCAAAAAAAAAAAAAAAAAAAATCTCAAGAAGATCTCAGTGGTTAAGAGGTTAACATTTCTGGAAAGGTAGTTCATCTTGGATATTTCCTGTTACTGATATATTTTTTTTTCCCCTTCCTGAGATGGAGTCTTGCTCTGTAGCCCAGGCTGGAGTGTAATGGTGCAATCTTGGCTCATTGCAAACTCTGCTTCCCGGGTTCAAGCTATTCTCCTGCCTCAGCCTCCTGAGTAGCTGGGATTACAGGTATACGCCACCACAGCCAGCTAATTTTTGTATTTTTAGCAAAGATGGGGTTTAGCCATGTTGGCCAGGCTGGTCCTGAGCTCCTAATGTCAGGTGATCTGCCCACCTCAGTCTTCCAAAGTTCTGGGATTACAGGCGTGAGCCACTGTGCCCAGCCTGATATTCTTTACAGCCTCTCAAAGTACAATACTCATTCTGGAAACTGTAAATTCAATCAAAGCTTAATCTATCAGCATCTAGAGGTATTAGGCACAACCTTGTCTAGGATCACAGCATCACAGACGCCACAGCCCCTGAATCCCACCCTCTAACAGCTAAGTGAATACATAGCATTCCAATGATAAGGAGTGGCCTATCAGACAGAATTACGTGCAGTGGCACATCAGATGGAACGTCAACATAACATAACCACACACACAGAACGTTCCCTGCACCATCACGCAGAGTAATAGTTACGTGGCTTTCCATGGCATCCAACAGGCTCTTCATTTCAACAGCAAAACACTCAGTGGCAAGATCTACCATCACTTTTTCTACCCCCTGCATGCTCACTCCTGCTTCAGAGTGGTCTTTTATCTGTCCTACAGACTCAGATTTCGTGGACGATTTTATTTGCAAAAGTATATGTCTACTGTCAAACAAAAGTTTTTAAACCACTTGCCTAGATCAATAGTTTGTTTTCTGAGAAAGGCAATTTCTAAAACTTTCATTGAGGAAGGTTGTTCAATTAAATTAAGTTTATTAAAACATAATTTTTTCCCTCTCTTTCAGTTAAGTATATTGTATTTTTTCCTGACCAATTAATTTGACTAAAGGCTCCACCAAATTAACTTTTCCTTCCATGAAGGAGAACACTGCAAATTTTAATGATAATAAGAGTTAAAATGATTAAGCAGTGTCAAACTTATTTCTAATGTGGCATGTTGTAATTTGTTAAAAGGCAAATCATGAAATTTAAACATATTTGCATATACCGACAAGAATTACTTTTGAAATATGGGTTAAAAACCAATAATTTCCTGAACCAGCGTCTCTCCTGTATGTTCAACCATCCAACATGGTTAATAATATGAAACACAGAAATAAGTACACGAGTTGTAACAAGATGACAGGGATTAAGAACGGGAAAACACTACACATTATGATTTCTCCAGAATTCCTCCATCCCGTTGGTTATTTTTTCACTGAAGTTTTGTCATTTTCACATCTTCGTGTCTACAAACATTCAATATGAAATTTAAGTATATGTAAACATGATTAGAACCCCTCTGGAATGTGCAGTTTATGCAAGCAGATTTATGACCCTGCAGTTACAATTTGCAAACAGTGCTCACGGATACTATCTTGCCTTATCTTCACAGCAACCTTAGAGGTGGGTGGCTATGATTTCCATAAGCAGCTTTAATATTATTTTGGGGGGAGGTACCCACGCAGAATGGCTGAGTGACATGCCCCATGCCAGGACTAGAAGCTGCAACTAGAACCCAGGGCTCTTGGCTTTGGGCCCAGAGAACAGCCCACCAGATTATGCTGCCAATCTGCTAATGGAAATTTAATTCCCACAATTTGGGTTGAGAAGTTTACAGCTATTTAAATACACAGCTCCAGACGAGCACAGTTATATCAAGACATTACATACAATTTTAATAGGAAAACTGCCAAAACTAGTAAGGCATGGCACAGAAGCCCGAAAAAGAGCTAAAGCAGAGTCTTTCACACCCTAAGAAAGTGATTTAGCAATATCACGATCTCACTCTCTACTCACTGGCACCTTCTCCTCCTCTCACCCATGCTTCGCAGGCATCAGAAACACTATCAACACGCTGCACAGTAGCTTGGGTGTTTGAAGGCATGGCTTTGAAAAAATTTTTTTAGAAATTTTAAAGTGTTTTATTTTTTCTATTGATATATCATGGATGTACACATTGAAGGCATTTCTAAAATAAGCACTTTTTATTAGATTTAACATACAATTTTTGCATGCACAAGTCATAACGTGCCAGCTGATGGATTCTCACAACATAATCTTGCCTGTGTATCCACAAACCCATCCAATATCAGAATGGAGTGAGAGCCCCAGAAGTCCCCTTGTGCCTGTTCCAGTCAAGCTTCTCCCAGCCGGATGTGGCTATCTTAACCCCTGGGCACAGGTAAGTACTGCCTCTTTTTGAGCTTTATATACAGAAAACATAACTCTGTGCCTGGGTTCTTTCTCTCAGTGTTATGCTGGCAAGAATCACACTTTTGTTGCACATAATAGGTGTTTCATTTGGGGCTGCCTAGTACCCCATGATAGGATTATACAAAAAATCCATTCTACATGTGAGGAACATCTGAGTTGTTTTCAGATTAAGGCAATTATGAGTAATACTGCTGTCAACAGTTGAGGCATGACTTTTGGTGTACACACGCATGTTTCTTTTGGGCATCCACCCAGGAGAAGAACTGCCATGTGATGGGAGTGTGTATTCAGCTTTAGTCAATACTGACAGTTTTCTAAAGTGGTTATAGCAATTTGCATACCGGTAGCATGTCCTTACCAACACTTAGTACTGTGGTTTTTAAAATTTTATTCTATGACTGCTGGTAACACCCATTGCAGTTTTAATTTGCATTCCCCTGATGGGCTAGGTTGAACACTTTATATTTATTGTCCATTTTTATATCCTCTTTCATGAAGTTTACAAATCTCCTCATTTTTCTACTGGATTGTCTTTTTCTTACCAATCTGTGGAAGGAGTTTTTTGTTTTTGGTTTTTGGTTTTTTTTTTGAGATGGTGTTTGCTTTTCTTGCCCAGGCTGGAGTACAATGGTGCAGTCTTGGCTCACCTCAACCTCACTTCCTGGGTTCAAGTGATTCTCCTGTCTCAGCCTCCCAAGTAGCTGGGACTACAGGTGCCCACCACCATGCACAGCTAATCTTTGTAGTTTTAGTAGAGACGGAGTTTCGCCATGTTAGCCAGGCTGGTCTCGAACTCCTGACCTCAGGCAATCCACCTGCCTTGGCCTCCCAAAGTGCTGGGATTACAGGTGTGAGCCACCATGCCTGACGTTTTTTTATTTTTATTTTTTAAATTCAGGACACAAGCCCTTTAATAGGTATAAGTTTAGCAAATATCTTCCCGCGATATCAGTCTTTCATTCTTTAATGTTTTAGTGAACAAAAATGTCTAATTTTAATTATAATCCAATATATTAATCTTTTCCTTTATGGTTGGTGCTATTTACATCCTGTTTAAGAAATTACTTTGTACCCCAACTTCATAAACATGTTCTCCAACTGTCATTTTCTAGAACATTTATTGCTTTACAATTAGGCCTACTATTTATCTGTAATTGGTTTTTGTGGAGGGTGTTAACTTGTGGTTAAGATTTTTAAAATGTAGATAGCCCATTGACCAGCCTCATTTGTTTAAAAAACTACTGCTTGGCAATTGAAGGCTTAGTTTTAAGATTAAAAAGATGACCTTAAAAAGGTACCCAGAAAAAAATTTCCAAAGGCCTTAAGTTTTCAGTCTTTGATTTACCTATATACCCTTGACTAACTCTGTTAGGAACATGGATGTGTAAGCCTGAAGATGAAAGGCTTTGTTCTCAATTTCATCACTTCATTGACTCCCACAAAATTATCCTTTTTCCTGACTGGTAAGCTGCAGAAAATGGAACATGAGGAAATGATTTGTAAATCATCTCAAAATTAAATGATTATAATGTCATTTTATGCCACAAGGAACTGTTTATGTACTTCTCAAATCCCATTTTTAAAATTTCATTTTAAAAACATGCCTACTTCATTAGCTCCACACCAGCTATCCCAGTGAGCTTTCCATGGCAACACCAGCGAGTACACTGAAGACAGCTGATTTCTGTAGTGCCAGCCTTCCTGGCCTCCAATACCCTGCTGAACAACAAGCGGATGACCCAGCACCAGGACTCAAGCTTCCTAAACTAGGAATTCCTACTCACCAGCACCCAACAGCAGCTCCCAGAACAAGCTGATAAAAAATGTAGCAGGGAAAACACCAACCTCTACCACAAATGAAGACTCTGCTAGTCTACTGTTTTGGGTTTTTTTTTTTTTCTTTGAGATAGAGTCTTGCTCTGTTGCCCAGGCTGGAGTGCAGTGGTGACATCTCAGCTCACTGCAACATCTACCTTCAAGCAATTCTCATGCCTCAGCCTCCCAAGCAGCTGGGATTACAGATGTGTGTTACCATGCCTGGCTACTTTTTGTAATTTTACTAGAGACGGGGTTTCATTGTGTTGGCCAGGCTGGTCTCGAACTCCTAACCTCAAGTGATCTGCCTGCCTCAGCCTCCTAAAGTTCTGGGATTACAGGCATGAGTCACCATGCCAGGCCTCTGCTGGTCTATTATTTAAGAATAGTCCAATGTATTAACATTTTCCTTGACGCTTAGTGCTTTTATAATCTGTTTAAGAATTTTTCCAGGAAACTCATACTAATATTGTACATTATCTCTTTTCCCCATCCATTGGCTCACAAAGATCTTGGTTGTATCACAGTCATGGCATGAACTCAGATTTTTTGATTTCTTCCCATCTGATTTTCACTTATAGGAATTTTTCAAATACTTCTTAAACCTAATATGGACATTTTCCTAAACACAGAATACCTTGGCATCAAATTTCTCAAGTGTCTGGCTCCACGTGGACCTGGAATTTTCAGCCTCCCTGTGATGTTAGCAGGGATTTTTTATTTCCATGAAACTTTGAGGTAACAGAGGGGAAAGAGGAGAGAGCAAACAGTGACATCCCAGACTGGGAAAGGAGAGAAATGGTGGAAACTGACACCAAAAAACTAAAAACTGCTGGGTCCAATTTCTTTCCCACTGGGAATTCAGGCAACAGCATCCAGGGCTGGTGCAAGGCACGGCCTGGGAGCCAGACCTGCCCGTGTCCTGGCAGGATCTCCTGCTTAAGGGGCTATGTCCGCTTCATTAACAGCCATGGTTTAGCAACAACCCGCCAGCAGGGGTCAATCTTGGTCGCCACACAGAAGCCAGGAGGCCCTCTCTAGCTACAAAGCCATGCTCTGGAACATTCCAGAAGCTGTTCAGTGCCACTGCACAACACCCTGCTTGTCTTATCTCGTCACCTCAGTGCCTGTTTCCTATTTTTTCAAGATTACATTTCACACTTAGAGGAATTAATTGCCTTATATTCCTGTGGCTGTTTTCCATACTGAGTTAAATAATGACATGAAGTTTCCCATCATGTATAAAACCTCCTTTTCCCTTGATTTTTCTTATGGTAGCATAAAGGTCGACCTTTTCCATATTTTAAAATTAAGGAAAGGATGCGTTCTTACTGGTGGTGGAAAATGTCCAAACATTACATAATGCGTTATATTTTCTAATATTGCCATTGAAGATTTAGTTTTCTATGTGGTAAATTTCCTTTTTCTCTCTAAATTACAAAACATCCTTTCCTTAAGCATCTTCCCCCAAGCATCCCCTCTCAAAGTCCCTGGGAGGCTGGCAAGGGGTTCATGGCCAATACTGCCTAACCCTGAGCTCTCCTTGGACTTACTTGGAGGCTGTGTCCCAAACACTGAATAGTAGGGGCACCTGTATTGAGACCAGGAAAGCATCTGATGTCAAAAAGGAGTAGAATGAAGAATCAATTTCTACTTTAAATTTGAGGGTGGCTCTTTTTTAAGACACGCTGCTGAATTAACAAACAGTCTGGTCTAATAAATGATTATATTTCATGCTGGTAGGTTATGACTATACTTAGTAGGTTACCTTTTCCTGAAAAAAATAAAATTCCCCATTGATCTAAGGCCCATGAAATACAACATGCAGGAGGGCGTAAGTTCTCATTACCCAAAGCGGGCAAAACTGTTGCAAAAAACCAGTTCTTCACAATGCCTGTCTTCCAACAAGTCTGTCTTACTGTGCTTTTAAAGTGTGCTCAACTACAAGTATATTCTCTGCTTCTTTCTCCCTAAAACATATAAACTATTTCTAAAGCAAATGGCATCCATCTTCTTTCCACTTCTGCACTGATAAGACCTCAAAAGAAATAAAGGGAACCCTGAGACCAGCAACAGAGCCCATCTGCCCCTTCCCTGGGACTAGGCAGGGTCACTCTGAAGGAAGGAATCCAGGTATCATCAATAGATCTGAAAGGGGCCATAGAGGTAGTGTGTTCAACAGTGTATCTTAGCCCAAGGGTACCGAGAGGGAGTCCAGGAAGACAAGGTACCCAAGGACTCTGGATGTCCCATCTATCCTTCCTACCCCTTGCAGCTACAACAATCCATCTAAAATTTACATCTCCAACATCTTCAGGGCTAGTCATAAACAGCTGGTAGGTGCGACCCCAGCTCCTGCATTTTAGCACTTAATTCTAATAGGCCAGATAACCTCATTGAAGGCAAGACACTTGAGGACTAGCACTGTGGTAGTCAACTTTGATTTCCCAGGGTAGTCAACAGACTCAAAAAGAGCATTAAAATGAATATACGTAGTGGGCAGATCAATGGGCTACAGGCAAGGCCTTTATAGAAAATGGTAAACAGGTTCCGAGTGTGTCTGTGTCTTGCCAAGTCATCTACCAAGACAGGAGAGCACACAGGGATTTGGACCAGAGAGAGGTAACACCTGTGCATTCCATTAGTACACATCTCTTAGCATCAGCTCTCTCCAGACTTCAGCATGCACAGATGTTGGAAGAAATACCACCACTGGGCAGAAAAGGGAACTTCTATGCCAAAAAGAAGCCATGCATCCTGAAACTGCTACTGATTCGTAGCCCTGGCTTTCTGCTAGAGCAACTTCATTTTATACAGAAAGCCCCACGTTATAATTGTGGAGCTACAATTCACATTTTGCTTTAAGGCTTTTATAGCCAGAGCTGGGATTAAAATTCAGCCAGAGGCTAGGTGGGTTAGAAAACAGATACCCCGCTGGGGATTGCTGGTTGAGAAAGGGAAAGGTCAAGAAATGTAAATGGAGAAGGTACAATGCAAATTGAACTTCAAAGCAGCTCTCCCCTGTTCTGCGTGCCCTTGGGGGCTGTAAGAGCTGGGTGGAGAAGACAAGAATCCCAAAGCTGCAGTGCTCCAGGAAGGGATGCTGGCTGCGTGGGAATCACTTCCGGAGTACCCATTCGGACCCTAAGTTTCACAAGCAGCACTCTACGAGAGGAATTACTTAGTCCCATTTTACAGATAGGAAACTAAGGCTTAATGGGTAGGGAACTGCCAAAAGTCATACCCGTAATTAGTGTTGGGACCAGAATGAGAACCGGAGCATTTCTATCCTAAAGCCCCCTTTTTCTTTCCTGGGGCAGTGGTCTTTTAAAAAGAGTAGTCCTACTGTGGAGAAAAGCCGCCAAAGTACTTTAATGATATTCAAATCTCATGTACTAAAACCCACAAAGTCATGGGCTTTCTTTCAATCACCGAATTATCTAAAGTGCTTCAACAGTGCTTGGCACACAGCAGGTACCTGAGAAACATCAGCTGAATAACATCCTTAACGCAGCATGGTGGACAAAAGCCAAGCCTTCCTCTTTCCTCCAGCAGCATTGCCCAACAGAAACATGATGGGAGCTGTAGGTAATTTACAGTTTTCTAGTAGCCTCACTAAAAAATTAAAAAGAGGCTGGGCGTGGTGGCCACACCTATAATCCCAGCACTCTGGGATGTCCAGGCAGGAGGACCACCTGAGCTCAGGAGTTCGAGACCAGCCTGATCAACAAGGTAAAATCTCGTCTCTACTAAAAATACAAAAATTAGCCAGGTGTGGTGGTGGGTCCCTGTAATCCCAGCTACTTTGGAGGCTGAGGCAGGAGAACCGCTTGAACCCGGGAGGCAGAGGCTGCATTGAGCCGAGATGGCGCCACTGCACTCCAGCCTGGGCAACAGAGCAAGACTCTGTCTAATAAACAATAATAATAATAAAAAGAAACAAGTTCAACAATTTTTAAATGTTTTATATAATCCAACAAATATAATCATTTCTATACATAACTGATGTAGGAAATTATTAATGATATTTGACACTCTTTTGATGACACTAAGTCTGAAATCCAGTGTGCATCTGCACAGAGTACAAACAGCTCCACTTGGACCAGCTGCATTTCAATTGTTCAACAGCCTCATAGAGCCTATGGCTCCCGAGGTGAACCATACAGTTCAGCACAGTCTGGATTACTTAGACCCTAAGTCAACAGGAGAAAAAGAATGATACGTTTTACGGCCCTTCCCACCTTGTCACATCAAGGGTCAAACTTAGAGAAAACTGAAATCTTAAAAGAGCACAGGACTTGGAAGGAACCAAGATGCCCCTGAACAGGTGAATGGATAAACCAGGTTACACCCAGATGATGGAATATTATTTAGCACTAAAAAGAAATGAGCTATCAAGCCAAGAAAAGGCCTGGAGGAGACTAAAGTGCGTATTACAAAGTGAAAGAAGCCAATCTGAACAGGCTACATACTGCAGGACTTCAACTATATGACATTCCAGAAAAGGCAAAACTATGGAGGTAACAGAAGGAACAGGGGCTGATGGGAGGGAGGGAAGAACAGGTGGAGCACAGAGGATTTTTAGGGCAGTGAAGATCCTCTGTATGACACTGTAATGGTGAATATGGGCCATGACACATTTGTCCAAATCTGCAGACTATACACCGCCAAGGTTGAACCGTAATGTAGACCATAGACTTTCATTAATAATATTGCATCAGTTGGAAGAAATGTACCACACTAATGCAAGATGTGAATAAGCAGGGAAACTGCTGAGGGGAGGGGCAGGTATCAGGGAACACTGTACTTTCCACTCCATTTTCCTAGAACCCTAAAACAATGGCTTTAAAAATATTTTTTTTAAAAAAAAAGTAAAAGCAAATAGGATGAAATAGCTAAAAATACAAAAATTAGCACTGGGGTTGCCATGCTGGCCAAAATCCTTTAGACTTCATCAGTGTTTACAGGGTGGGACTCATCTGCATTAGGGCAGAGAGCTTCTACAGATACATCTATTCTTCGGTTATGTCTTACTATTTATTATTGTGGTGTGATCTATATATCTATATATATAAATTGACCACTTTAACCATTTTTAAGTGTACAGTTATATGGCATTAAGTACATTCACATTGTTCTGCAACCATCACTACCATCCAACTCAGCAACTTTCATCTTTCGCAACTGAAACTCCAAACCCATTAACATTCCTTCTTCCCTGTAGCCTCTAGCAACCATCATTCTACTTTCCATGATCTCTGACTATCCTAAGTGCCTCATACACTCGTTTAGCATTTGTCCTTTTGTGAATGGCTTTTTCATTTAGCATAAAGTCTTCAGGGTTCATCCACACTGCAGCAGGTGTCAGCGTTTCTTTCTTCTTGAAGACGGAACATTCTGTCATATGTAGTTGCTGCATTTTGTCCATCCATTCGTCTGTTTAATAGGCACTTGGATTACTTCCACCTCTTCTTTATTGTGAAGGTTGCTGCTGCTATGAACACGGGCGTACAAGCATCTCTTCGAGACCCTCTTCTGGGTCTATATCCACAAGTGTAGTAATTGCTGGATCATATACCTTATTTCTAGGAGAGGAAATTATCCTTGGGTGCAGACATGACACACACTGAGTGACAACACAAAGCCCAGAAGATTCAGACTGGAAACATACATTCTCAGGGGCACGATCAAGGAATAGGGCTAGCCCGGCTTCAAGGGTAAAATGTGGCCTCCTTCTGCCTGTTCACTGGGCAGAGTCACATCGAGCTACACTCTAGTTCACTTTCATGCATGGACAAGGAAGTTGTTATGTATGCCTTATAACAGGCTAATGAATTCTATACTCATAATTTTAAACTCCAGCTCCATCAGTGAACACAAGATCTTTCATTAATTTTGACTGAATTAAAAAGCATGTGAAAACGATGATTTCTGTGCATCTACCCTGTTACCACTTTATCAGATTAATCTCATCAGTGTAATTTAACAGGCTTCAGAATCATTTAAAATGTTACGTTTTGTGGAAAATAGTAGCTCTGCTTCTCCACAGGCCCCCTTCCTCAGGCAGTCAAGTCACTAGTATTTCAGATCCCAGTGGGCTGCAGCTGAATTCATATTCAAATGGGACAGCTTCCAGGGAAAAACTGGGAGACAGGAAATGAGCAGGAAGGAAGATGGCGCTGACTTGGGAAGACAGCCGACAACCTTTTTGGACCACTGGCTGGCTGGTTTCCCAAAGGCAAGGGTGGACAGACCCTCCAATGCCCCAGAGCACCCTCAGCCAGGCTTGCCCAGCAGAATTACCTCCAGGGCTTTGGAAAACCTCTATGTCCAAGAGAATGAAAACTGCCAGAGGTGGGGCCGGTAATAGTCTTAAGTTCCTCAGGTGATTCGAAGGTAGAGCCTGATTTTGGAAAACAGAGCTGGGAGGAAATAGACTTTAAACGGCATCATAGGGCTTACAATGTGCTATAGCTGGCCTAAAGTTAGAGCCTGAACAACACTATTTTATAAAAGACAAAGTTATGTTTTAAAATAAGTTGTAACGGCTGCCCCATTCTCCTCACAATAACTGCTGGCCTTGGCTTCTGTAAATAAAACTGCTAGCCTTTCTCTGCAAAGGCTGCATACCTTTCTTATCAGTAACTGCCAAAATTGCTAGCCTTTGCTTACTGGTAGTGACTAGAATAAACAGCCCAGGCTAATTCCATCATGGCCCCTGTGCCCTGTAATAAATAACTAAGATCTGTTATTTCCACTACAACCCAGATGATTTGCAAACTAAGGCTTATCTTGACTTCTGTAAACCACTTAAGTAACAAAAGTGACAATATATCTACAATGTGTCCTCTAGCCCTTGGAATGTCTGGAAACCCACACCCTCCTCTCTGCCCCGGAGATGATTTACTTGGAATCCCCTAAATGTTTTAATCCCTTCACCCTCACCCCCGCCCCTCATCCTCATCTCCGCCCAGAAGGTGATTTACAGAATTCACTAGCTCCTCACCCCCACCCCCGCCCATCACGCTTACCCCGAGGTGGTTTTAGGGGTATAAAAGGTCTTGACACCCTCCTTTTCGGGGCCACGGGTTGGAGAGACGTGAGTCCTCCCTGGTCGCCGGCAATAAAGACCCTGCAATTTGGCCTAATTTTGTCTTGGTGTTAACTTTCTATGCTCAGTTAAGTACAACAACAAAATGTTTGGTACATTATCTCTTTTGAGTCTCTCAACAATTCAGTGTGATCAGATGGAGGCCGCCCTGACTCCCATCTTACAGATGAGAGAGATTCCAGGAGATGGAGCGACTGGCCTAGAGCTGGTGTTTTTCCCCCGACACTGCAGGCTTCACAACTTGGAATAACTCCTGAGCAAAAACCAGAAATTCCCCTCTGAAAAACACACTGAAAATGGGCTTAAAACACAATCTTTTGTGCCTTCCTGACCCTGACCAGCAATACTTAAAGAACATTCCTAATGTTTCATAGAAATGGCTTCGATTTCAGTTTATAGTTTACATTTTAAATTGCATTCGCGTTTGCTCCTATTCTTGATTTCCTTTGGGCCCCAGCTGAGGCTCTCCCTGACAATTTCTTCATATTTTTTTTATTCCTGATTTAACCATGCCGCTACTCTCCTCAGCACGTGAAATGCAACTGCTCTCCTCAAGCCTCTGGGGCTGTGCCGCCCTCCACCAAGCATACCCCCATCAGCTCTCCAATGTGCAGGGATCGATCACCATTTATTCAAAAGAGCACATCCTCAATTCTGAGGAATGGCCAACATCCCAAATTAAACCTTCAACTCCAAACCTGGGCCAGAAGTTGTTTGGCTCTGAGGCTCACAGCACACCCACCTATGTGCTCCAGGCTCCTGGGGGCCAGATCACAGCTCAATGCTTATTAAAAGGGGAAGGTGACATTTGAAAACACCATAAATAGCAAATTCCAAAATCCACCTGCCCCAGCAGCCAGAACTCATTAGATCTGAATCTGTTTGGCTTTTTAGATGAGACTGGTGCCCCAATTACTGCAGTCCACATACAAGGAAAATTATCATGGTTAACATTCAGATTCTACTTTTAAGCTGTTGACTTGAAACAGTTCCGGGGTTTTGACTGGCTTAATCATTTAATAAATTAATTCTGAAAGGATTTTTAAAAGTTAGACACTAGAAGGACTTAATGAAGACTTAAAAATGTATCATTCACAATTCTTTTTTTTTTTTTTTTTAAGTTTGCATCATTGGATAGTTTCTCTCTGTCACTTACCGGCTTCGTGTCTTTGTATGAATAACTCAAACCTCTCCGAGCCTTAGTTCCCTAAACTATAAGATATGGGTGCTGAAGGGCTTCTAAGGTCTGTTCCTTCATTAACAGTCTCTGACTCAAGGACTCCTTTTGCCCAAAACTTTCCCAGTCTAGTGCAAGAGCTGTCACAACAGTTCCACCTGAGCCCAGAGGGACGCCAGGCCTGTTCAAATATGCAGGGATGTCAGGCAGTGTTCTCATTTCTTACCAGCACTATTTCTGCCTTGTCTGCATTGGACCATCCGTTTTGCCTTTCGTAGAACAGCATCAGATGTTAATTGAGAAGCACGCCCGACCTGAGGGTCATCGTTCTGAGCTGCACGGCGGATTACCCCTCAGATCCACAGCCAGACCTCCTTGCAGGCCTTTCACGGTCAGCCACTTTTGCTGCCATCACCCTAGTGGTGGGTATCATCATCTTGGACTAAAATAACTGCAACTGACAACCACCACTCTTCTCACGTTCTCTCTTTTCCGCTTAGAGTCTGTCTTCCTTTCCCCTTACTCCCTACTCCTCCTAGGCAGCAGTCAGGAACACCTTTATGATGATCCCACTCCCAGCCTAATCTTACAGCTTCCCTTTGCAGCTGGATGAGAATCAAATTCCTCACTGCACAGGGCTCTGTCTGCCTCTGTCCAGCTCACCTGCCTCAGCCTGCACTAGGTCCCCCTTTGTCCTGGATGCTCTAGACCTTCGGCCAAGCTCCCTTCTCCCTGGCACACTCCCTTCTCCTCTCCCTAGACCCATCTCACACATCCCCTGAGTCTCCACTAAATGTCCCATTCCAGCAAAGCCCTCCTCTCCTATTTCCTACCAGTACTCCTTGTTTTTCACCTACATAGCACCTACTATGACTTTAAACGAACAATCTATTTGTTGGCATACATGCTGACTGTCAATCTCTTCAACATAGCCCCAGGAGGGGAAGTGTCTGTTTATGCTTCAGTATCTACACAGTGCCTAGCGCGTAGCCATAAATAACCATCGGGTGTGTGCATGAACCACCAACCAAACTGACCACCAGGAGCCTGGGCCTCAAGCCTAGCAGTGCAGGGCCCGCCCTGCCACATTTCATGAGCATCCCTGAATGTACGGCTGTTCCTGTATTGGCTAGAGCTATAAAGTTCCTAAATACTTCAGCATTTGGGAACAGTGGGCAGTATTCAGAAACATGACAAGGCTCCCTAGATGTCGGCAAGCGAGTGCATTTGCTGGCAGATATCTGGACTGCTTGGGAAAGGTGTCCTCTGCCAGTGCAGAACTGGGGCCTGGGAGGGGATACTGGGATGGGAACTTCTATCCAGAGGCACCTGTTCTGTATATGAACTCAAAACACTGCTCTCTGGCTAACACCCCCTCACAGGCCTGTAGAAAAACGGTCCAGATGGATTTTACCACTCAGAAGAAAACAGGGAAAAAGTACTGGCAAAAGATTCTAGATTTTGAAAGTATGGAGAGAAAAGCAGTACTGATACTACTGCTGAAGAAAACCTTTCTGGGCTCTACCATAAGGCACCCCAGAAGAGGTATTTATTTGCCTTTGTTAAAATTCTTCAGAAAAGTACCAACCCCCCAATATGAAACACAAACCAGATTTTGGTACCTGTTACATGAGAGAGCAGTTGCACCACCGATTATACTGAATAGATTCGTTTGAAAATCCTAATGAGTAATCCTTTTTCTCGAGACATTTTAAGACTTGCATAATCCATTAGACTGTGTACATCTTTTTTTTTTTTTTTTTGCACAGGTTTCACACCCATTCAAAGAGTAACTGTGGGATCATGAGTGATATGTCTAAGAAATGTCAAGCAGGAAATCTACTGTAAGTAGAGTGCATGAATAAAATATATTACTAACAATTTTAGAATCGTAATTTGTATCAAGTTGTCTGTCTCTGTGCAACTTGCTTCACAGAGAGAAGTCTCTGAATAATTCATTATGTCCTTCCCCAAGGCCCTTAAAAAAATCAGAAACACTGTAGATAATACTCTCTCCCTTAAATGAGAAAATCATATAAATTATCAAGTTACAAGGCCCTTCTGGATCCTACCTATTATTCCATTTCCAACCAGTGGAAGAAATTCCCTCCCTCAGTGCAAGGGGAAGGTGGTCGCTTGGTCTCTAAATTCAGAGGCCCCAAACTTCATGAAACCATCTAATCCAACTATCAACAGCTCCAAACTGCTGGCAAATTTGTTCCTCCATTGACCCAAACTGGTTTCCTTACCTCCTATCCTGATACTGTGGGGTTCTTCCCTGGGGAGTATCAGGAAGTGTATTAGTCCATTTTTGTGCTGTTATAAGGACATATCTGAGACTGGCTAATTAATAAAGGAAACAGATTTAATTGACTCACAGTTCCTCAGGCCTGGGGAGGCCTCAGAAAACCTGCAATCATGGCGGAAGGGGAAGCAAACATGTCCTTCTTCGAAAGGCAACAGGAGAGAGAAGAATGAGAGCTGAGCAAAGGGGAAAGTCCCTTATAAAACCATCAGATCTCTGAGAACTCACTATCACAGGAACAGCGTGGGCGGGGGGGGGGGGGGGGACCACAAACCTCTTATGATTCAGTTATCTCAACCTGGTCCTGCTCTTGACACAGTTCAAGGTGAGATTTGGGTGGGGCAACAGAACCAAACCATAGCAGATAGCATACCCTCTCCACACTCAACTGCCTTTCAAATGTCTCATGAAAGTTTTGAGATCTTCAAATTTTCTCTTCTTTTGGTTAAATATTTCCATTTCTTTATCTGCAGGAATCAACTTTTTCAATAACCTCTTTAAATAATGTATTATGTACTAAAATGGAATCATATGGCTGCTGTCACCTAATGCCCACAGACTATTGTCTTGACAAAAAAAAACCACAAGAAGAAGAAAGAAAGAAAAGATTATTCTCAGAGCACAAGAGGTTAACTCATTTGTTTTAAATGGCTCCGGATACAAATGCATATTTTAGTAAATGTTTTAGGTGATAACGCTAAAACCTTGAATTTTTCAAGTGCCTTTCAGTGAAAGGCCCAAATGTGTTCAAAATGGAAAGCATCCAGGTAGTAAATAGAAACTCAATGCCCGAAGGTGCAGCTCAGTCAAAAAGAGCCCAGTCCCAGCGAGGAGGCCCCATGGCTGCCGGCTCACACATCCAGAGCTCAGCTGAATGGATGAATGGCTTCTTTTTCACAGAACATCTTTCTTTAAAAAAAAAAAAAATAGTAGAGGAAAATTTGAAAAAATATAAGGCTCTATATTTAACGCTAAGAACAAAAAAATAATTATTAACAACATTCCTTGCCAAGGTATGACACATAAAATAACTTTATGACTTCTTGCATTCCACACATGTTTAATCTTAAATAGCATCTGGAAGGGAAACCCCTCACCTAAGGACAGTCTAAAATTGCTATGGAAACTAATGTTTGTCAGCTGTGGTAGTTCATAATAGAAGTGTCCGTAATAAAAAAAAAATTTTTTTAAACCCACAATCCAAAGACTTCTTGTCCCTGTAACTCAAATGAGAATCTCGGTGGAGTCGTTTTCCAGTAGTGTAAGCGGCTCTGAAAGGACAATCTAGGCTACAAGTGCCTGGAAATTTCTTGGATGAAGTTAAAAAATAGGATTTCTATAAGATATAATTCCAAGGAGAGACATTTGTAAAGAGCATCTATTACATTGGTGGGGAAGCAGCAATCTTGCTTCTCTGTTCAAAGGTGCCTAAGTGAAGTGGGGAAGGGTGTGGCACAAAGTTAGTTAAGGAAGAATGAGCATCCTCCATAAAGATTCTCCAATATGGTGGAAAAGCATGTTCTTGGTGGTGAGGGATCTGCAGGTGGCAACTTCCATAAAAGAAGCCAAGTGTGAGTCATAGCCAAGAAGTCTGTGTACATGGCACTCCCTCCATCTGCCACACTCACCAATCCAGAAAGAAAAACCACCCTTCCTAAGCAAGCATTGTATTTTAAATGCTGTGTTGACTGTAAAGATATGATCCTTGCCTTCAAAGAATTTACAACCTACTTAAGGTGACAACCTGGAATCACAAGTACTATGGGATAGTATCAACACAGTACTTACTACAAGGGTTTGGGGGCAACAGATAATCCCAACTGGCTGCTCCGTTCCTGGGGCAAGGACAGGCCTCCTCTCCAGCACAACACACAGCTTGGGAAGCCAAGAGGAAGGAAGAGGCTGCTAATGGGGCAGTGGGTGTCACAGCCAAATGCCCTCCACATCCATAGATTGGCTTTGTTAGTGCACCCCCATCACCACCAAAAGAAGTCCTTTAAAATAACAGGTCATCTTACCTTTGGAGAGTGAGTAGGATTTCAAAAGGTAGAGACGGGCATAGCAATACTGGGGAGAAGAGTTCTAGGTAACAGAAAAGATGTGAGTAGAGTCACGGGAATGTTCTCTTCCAGCCCAAAGTTTGAAACACAGGCCCCAATGGGAACAAGAAACATGCCACAGCATGATTGGTAATGGAGGTTCCAAAAATCTCTGGGCCAAGGAAGTCTCTGCAAGCTTTCTGACACACAACCTGGGCTCCGTGGCTCCACTGGAGTAAGTTCACACTTGATCCAAATTTGAACAAGTCCAAGGCTGTTTTTTGAGAAATGACTTTTTTTTCTCTTTTTTACTGCTTTTTAATGCATATTTTAGTAGGTGTTTTCTAACATCATCTTTTTTTTTATATAGAGACGGGGTCACACAATGTTGCCCAAGCAGGTCTGGAGCAATTCTCCTGCCTTGGCCTCTCAAAGTGTTGAGATGACAGGCGTGAGCCACCGTACCTGGCCAGAGAAAAGTCTTAACTCTGCCCTGGCAGGCTCACTTCTGAACACTGGTGTGTTCTCTCTCCTCTTCATGCCAACATCTGGTGCACATCTCTCTACTTACAGGCCCTGGACTTCTCACTGCCATCACTTTAATAACCTCATGCCGTACCCCCGCTTATGAACCACTTTAGTTGTCCATTAGCCTGTCTGAATTCTATCCAAAGGTCCAAGGCTCAACCCTGTACTTTCAAGGAGACTCTCTGGATCACCCACTTCATCTTCTGAACAGTGAGATAGCATCAGCTTTCCTCTACTCCTTAAACACTGAAGAGAGGCCATGTCTTATACTTCTTGGTTCTCCTCACAAGCCCTGGCACAGTACCTGAAAAATGAAAGGATCCACACTTCCAAGATGCTTCACTCATGTGGATGTCAGCAGGGACACTCGGTTCCTCACCAGCAGCTCCTTCAAAGGCTGCTTCAGTGTCTTCATGGCATGGCTGCTGGGCTTCCCCAGAGCCAGTGATCCAAGAAGAAGAGCAACGAGGAAGCTATGATGCCTTTCAGAGCTATTCTCAGAAGTCACACACTGTCGCTGCTACTATATTCTATCCATTAGAAGCAAGTCGCTAAATCTAGTCTACACTTAAGAGGATAAGAATTAAGCTCTTTACCTCTTGGAGAGAGGAGTATTAAAGATTTTGTGAAAATATTCCAAAACATCAGTAGGAGAGCTCAGGGAACACACAAGAGGAAGGAAATTATACACCAAAAATCTTTCTAGCTATGGAATTAGTTATTTGCCAGGGAAAACGCTGTTTGATCCAACCCTATCTGAGGCTAGGGGAGTCACAATTTCAAAATCATTCACCAAGCTGGGCACAGGCTGACTCACACTGTAATCCCAGCACTTTGGGAAGGCGAGGCAGGTGGATCACTTGAGCCCAGGAGTTCAAGACCAGCCTGGGCAACATGGCAAAGCCCCATCTCTACTAAGAACGCAAAAATTAGCAAGGCACGGTGGTATGTGCCTGTAGTCCCAGTTACCTGGGAGGCTGGGACACGAAAATTGCTTGAACCCGGGGGGACAGGGATTGCAGTGAACCAATATGGCACCACTGCACTCCAGCCTGGGCAACAGAGCAAGACCCTGTCTCAAAAAATAAAAATTCAGATTTTTATAAAATTTAGCTCTTCTAGCTGTCTACATTTAGATGTTCTACTGAAAAGACATACTTGGGATCATAAAACTGGCAGGCTTTTCCGACAGTTATGTCTATAGTGTATTTCATCATACAAGGTGGGAGGTGGCATCTGACATGGCTCTCAGCGTGTCCCTGCCTCCCGATGCTCATGACCTTGTGTAGTCTCTCCTTGAGTGTGGGCTGGACCTAGTGGCTTGCTTCAAACACACTATGGCAGAAACGTCAGGTTACCACCTCTGTGATTAGAGTATAAAAGACCGTGACTGCGACCCTGCTGGTCGTTCTTTCCTAATACTGCAGTCTCGGCTTGGATATTTTTAGGAAGCAAGAAGCCCATGAGGCAAGGAACTGAGGGTCAAGTCCAGCCAACAGCCAACAGGAACTAAGGGACCAGTCTAACACCACCGGGGAGCTGGATCCTGCCATCAGTCACAAGAGCAGGCTTAGCAGCAGATCCTTCCCCAGTCGAGCCTTAGATGATTAGACTTCTGGGCAGCAGTCTGGGAGATACCCTCAATCACAAGCACCCAACTGAACTGTGGCCCACAGAAACTGCAAGGCAATAAATGGTGTTGCCTTAAGCCACCACATTTTAGGGACATTTGTGATATGCAATACCTAACAAAGACATCTTTTTGTTTTGGAAACAGGGTCTTAGCTATTACCCAGGCTGAAGTGCAGTGGTATGATCACGGATCACCGCAGCCTCTGACATCCAGGGTCTGATGATCCTCCTGCCTCAACCTCCCGAGTCACTGGGACTCTAGGCACGCATCACCATGCCCAACTAATTTGTATTTTTTTGTAGAGATGGGGTTTTGCTATGTTGCCCAGACTGGTCTCAAACTGCTGGGCTCAAGTGATCTGCCCACCTCGGCCTCTCAAAGTGCTGAGATTACGGGCGTGAGCCACTGTGCTTGGCCAAATACATCTATTGTTTACACTGTACATAGATACATTCACTGCAAATAAATCTATAGTATTTGGCATTTAAAGAAATCTCATGGTGCAGGGTTTTATAAAGTAAAAAAAATCCTAACATTTTTCAGAATTCATCAAACTACGCACTTAAGATCTATGCATTATGTAATATGTGAATTAAAGTTCATAAAGGAAAGAAGAGAAAGATACTTCCTCTCTCTCTTATATATAAATTAGGATTGTCATACATATGTTTGCTTCAAGTGAAACTTACTGTTCTGCTATGGTAGGCAGCGTCTGAGTTCCCCCTTAATTTGCACCTGCTCCCTCCTGGTACTCATGTTCAAACAATATTCTCCCCTTGAGTATGGGCTGGACCTAGTGACTCACTTCAAACACATGGAATATAGCAAAAGTGATGGGCTGTCACTCCTGGATTCGGTTATGATAAGACTGATTTTGTCTTGCTTGCCCTCTCTCACACACTCTGACGGAAGCCAGCTACCATGCTGCAAGCTGCCCTGTGGCAAGGAATTGAGGGAGGCTTCCTCCAACAGCTTGCGAGGAACTAAATCCTGCGAAGAGCAGGCTTGGAAATGGGTCCTCCCCTACTCAGGCCTTGAGATGGCCACAGCCCCAGCACATACCTTGATTGCAGCCTTGTGCGAGTCCCTGAAGCAGACACCTTGCTCAGGGTACAGATTTCTGACCCAAAGATGCTATGAAGCCTGGGCAACATGGCAAAACCCTGTCTCTGTCGAAAAGTACAAAAAAATAACCAGGTGTGGCAGTGCGTGCTTGTGGTCCCAGCTACTTGCAAGGCTGAGGTGGGAGAATCACTCGAGCCCAGGAGATCAAGCTACAGTGAGTCATGATTGTGCCACTGCACTCCAGCCTGGACAACAGAGCGAGACCTTGTCTCAAAAAGCAACAATAAAAAAAGATGCTGTGAAATAAACATCAATTGTTTTAAGCCACTGTGCTTTGGGGTAATTTACTATATACCAATACAAAATTGATATAACCGCCCATGTAACTCATAAGTTATATAGGCTTTAAAAGAAAAGAAGCCATTTAATAAGAGCTATGCTTGGTAACAAAAGGCATTTTCATAAAACGCACACAGCTCCCCACTCTTACATGCTCCACAGAATACAGCATTGCAAGCTCCTTGCAAGAAAGACGAATATGTTGCTTCCCTCTGTACCCACACTGAACCATGGAGGAGGCAGTGAACGAACAGGCCTCTAATGCTGGGAGGCAGCTTTCATCAGGGCTGTGCTTCTTTGCCCGCACAGGAGAAATCGTTCCCATTTCTATTCCCAGAGCTCTCCTTCCCTCCCTCCTTTCTTTCTTTCTCTCTTTTTTCTCCCTCTCTTTCTCTTCCTTCCTTCCTTTTCTTCCTTGCCTCCCTCCCTTCCTCCCTTTCCTTCTTTCTTGTTTTTGAGACAGAGTCTAGCTGTCGCCCAAGCTGGAGTGCAGTGACACGATCTGGGCTCACTGCAACCTCTGCCTCCCGGGTTCAAGCCATTCTTCTGCCTCAGCCTCCCAAGTAAGTGGGACTACAGGCATGCGCCACTACGCCTGGCTAATTTTTTTATTTTTAGCAGAGACAGGGTTTCACCACGTTGGCCAGGCTGGTCTTGAACTCCTGACCTCAGGTGATCTGCCTATCTTGGCCTCTCAAAGTGTTAGGATTATAGACATGGGCCACCGCACCCGGCCCCAGATCCTTCTTTAACTTGCCATGGAACTTTCAATTGTCAAGAGACTGGACAGTTTGTGCAGAAACTCGGCATGTTCTCCCCAAGGACCTACAACCAGGAATATCACAAAGGAAAGCCTTTGTGAGAGAATGCTGGCTCAGAACCAGACGAACATCTAACTGGTTTTAGTCCTCGGATCTCATTTTCCATCATGGCTATGGCTCTTTACCGAAGAAAAAAGAGTAAAACTCTGCACATGTCAGAAAAGCATGTCTGCTCATTTGTGACACACTGGGAAACAGATGAAATACAACAGACCAGGGATTCTCTCAAGTTGTTCCAAATGGAAATGCAAGTACCCAGGGGTCTTAAGAGTCTAGAGAGAAACATGCAGGGAATTTCAGAGGAATTTCTTAACTGGGGGAGGAGGTAGTGGTGTGTGAGGAGTGGTGGCTCATGTTTCTATTAACTTCATTCCTTTCAGATTTCTTAATCCCCTTCACTTCTTGTTTGGGTCCAAGATGAATTCTATCTGTGCCATCACAATTAAAAAACACATCCCACTGACCATTAAAATGGGGCGAATAAAAACAGCAACATAGGAGGCAATTAAGGATTCCTTTCTTGCTTTAAGAAATAAAATTTCCAGAATGGAAAAATTGGTGTCTCTTTTACTTCTCTCTCTCATCAGCAAGTGACTTGTGTTCCTACCAAATACTTTAAATAATTTGGGTTGGAACCACCACCAGAGGAGGTCCAAAAGGAATTCACATAATTGCTCGGTATCAATTTGTGTGGTATCTGTGGTTTCTACTCCCTTTAAAGTGCTGGTTAAAAGCAGGTGGCTACAACACAGGCAAACGCATTGTCATTCTCGTCTTGTGGCCTGGAGCAGTACCAACGTCCTCTAAGACTTCAATCTCTTTAGAGGGGCCTGGGCCACAAATGATTTTTATCATTACATGGCAGAAAGGAGCAACCTGCTGAACCACATCAGACCCTGGCTGGTTGCCTTCCACCCTGTTATCAGCCATAGAAGCAAATTAGCATTTCTTCACTGGGAAGAAGTTGAGAGCCCAGGCTCTGCATGAAGGACTGAGCATGCATCCCAGCTCCACCCACACCCCAAATTTACAACCTTGAGCACCTTAATCTATCTCTCTAAGCCTCAGTTTCCACATCCGTAAAACGAGGCAATAATGGCACTGCATGGATTTCCTGTAGCTATTGTAAAAAAAAAAAAATTGCCATAAACTTAGTAGCTTAAAATTACAGAAAGTGACTCGGCATGGTGGCTCATGCCTGTAATCCCAGCACTCTGGGAGGGCAAGGCAGGCAGGTCGCTGGAGCCCAGGGGTTTGTGACCAGCCTGGCAACATGGCAAAACCCCGTCTCTACTAAAAAATACAAAAATTAGCTGGGTGTGGTGGTGCACCTGCAGTGCCAGCTACTCAGGAGGCCAAGGCAGGAGGATTGCTTGAGCCCAGGAGGCAGTCTGCAGTGAGCTGTGATTGTGCCACGACACTCCAGCCTGGGCAAGAGAGAGAGAGACCCTGCTTCCAAAAAAAATTACCAAAATGTATTCTCCTGTAGGTGCTAGGAGGGAATCCAGCTCTTGCCTCCTCAGCATCACTCCAATCTCAGCCTCGCCTTTTAGAAAGACCTCGGGATGGCATTTAGGGCCCATGCAGATAGTCCGGGATAGGGTCACCACATCATCTACCTTAATGGGTTGTTGTAAAGATTAAGTGTGAACTGTGTGGTTCACACAGCTTGGTGCCTGGTACGCACCTTGCTAAGTCCTCATTTGTTAGACGACTTGTCCCTTAGGCATGTGTGTTGAACTTTGGTCACAGCAGATCCCTCCAGCATTACAAATCATTTTCTCGGGGAAGGACGTGGCAGGAGATGACTCTCTGCCCCTCTCCTGCCAAGAGGAAGCAAGTGTCAAGGAGGGGGTGCCCTCAAGGGCACCAGCTGACTCCGCCCTGTGAGGTTTGGTGGCATTCGCCGCCATCTCAATAAATGTTTTGGTCTTTATTCTCACAGCTGAGGAGAAGCGTAACTAGCTGTCGTTTTTGCTTTATAATGTTCTTCCACCGTCGACTTCAAGGAAGCCTCCCCGAACAAGAATCGGCAAGAACCTCCCTCAGGCTGCAGCCCACTATTACAGCTACAACTGGCTTGGTTTCTCCAATCAGTAAAAACCAAAACCCTTTCAACCTGTCCACATGTAAAAAAGGACTTGGGATCTATGTACAGGCCTAAGAAGAAAAGTGCAGCAGCATGTTTTGCAAACCTCTAAGCAGCCAGGACATGTCATGAATGTCTTCCAATGCTGCCAGTCAAAATTATCTAACAGATGTTTGCATAGTTTTCTTATGATAGATGCATCAATGTATCAGAATAAAATGCCATTAGATGGTTTCTTTGCCTGCAAATAATTATTTACCCAAGCAAATATTTGAGTTGAACTGATGGTATTAAGGGTTCATTATTTTGTACTTCAATGAGGAAATCACTCTATTTTTTTAAGGCATCTGGAAAATGTGTCCACATCCTTCTGTCAATATTTGAAGCTATCAAAATGACTCTTGACCCTCAGGTAACTTTCAATGAAGTTAACAATGAATAGTCAAGGAATTTGCCCAGGGTGGGTAGGATTAATCACAATACCTACTAAGGGAAAATGCAGACATTTATAAACAATTCTCAGGAAATAGTAAGGACTGGTGAAACCAGCACTCAACTTACTGATTGACTGATAACTTCATTCAGTGTACATTCACTGAACAGTGATTAGTCTGGTGACCTCCCAGATGCCAGGAGATGACTCTCACAAGATTCCTATCCCCTTAGGAGGAAGAAGATAGACAAACTATCCAGTAAAAAGTAACAGGAGCTGGGATCAGGACTGAGATTGGTGTGTGTATCATCCACAAAAGGGCAGAGGGGGAGACCACAGCTGACTCCACTGAGTGATTCAAAGAAGGCAAGACTTGTCTTTGTTTTGAAAGGGAAATAATTGCTTGAAAGATAAGTAAAGTGGAGGGGAGGGTGTTCAAGTTTCAGTGTGAGCCAAAGTAGAGAGATGTAACCTAAACAGGTGTATTTGGAGACATAAACACGACACCTAAGTGAGAAATGATGGTAGACAGGTCGGTAAGGGCAAGATCGTAAAGGTAAACTGGTGAAACTCCAGACTGCTGAAGACAAAAGGCAGGAAGTAACAAGGAGCTCACCTTAGTCATCAGTAGTAGGAATATAGAGGAGGGGACAGATACGGGGGATGCTACCGGGGCTTAAAGCCATATTATGCCAAGTATCTGATGCTAGGCAAAATAAGGGGAAATGCAAATAAACTGTTGTAAGGTTCTTACACCATATGTGATGTGGTATAATATTGCTGGAAAGTAGACCGATTGATTATATTACAAGCCCTAGAGCAACCACTAATTAAAAACAAAAAACAAAAAATGCAGAGGTAAAACTAACACTGTAGGTTGTATTGTGTTCCCCAGAACAATATCTCAAAGTCCTAACTCCAGGTCTATGTGAATGCGACATTATTTGGAAATAAGGTCTTTGCAAATGTAATCAAGTAAGATGAGGCCAATGTTGGATTAGGGTAGCTCCTAAAACCAATGACTGTTATTTCTGTAAGGAAAGAAAGATCTGGAAATGGCACACACAGAGGGAAGATGGCCATTGAAGACAGAGGCAGAAATGGGAATGATACAGCTACAAGACAATGAACATCGAGGGTTACCAGCAACTAACACAAGGCAGGAAAATGCAAGGAAATCTTCTTGCCTAGAGCCTTCAAAGGAAGCATGACCCCGCCAAGGCCTTAATTTTGGACTTCTAGCCTTTAGAATTGTGTATGAATAATTTGTTTTTTTAAGACACTATGTTAATCTGTTACGGCAGCCTTAGAAACCAATACAGCTAATCAAATTAGAAACCAATACAGCCAAACATAATGATCAAATGAAGTAATTAAAAATACTCCATTATCCCAACAGAAGGAAAAAGGGAAGAAAAGGACGAACTGAATGCAAACAGAAAGATGATCGTGGTCATTAAATATACATTATAATCCCATGTAAATTAATAATAATTCCATTACATATAAATGGTGTAAAGACTGTAATTAAATGGCAAAGATTGTCACAGTAGGTAAAAAAAAATCAGACTACATACCGATACTGTCTACATGAAACTCGTTTTAGACTTAAAGACACGAATATATGAAAAGTAAAAGGATAAAAAAATGAAATACCATGTTAACAGTAATCTAAAAGAAAGCTAGACTGCCCAGATTAATGTCAAACAGTAAATTTCAGAGCAAAATTAACAAGTCTCAGTAAGATTTATTCTCATACAAAATCTAATTTGCTTTTTTTCCTTAAGTAAAAATGAATATGGTAAATTACTTTCCAATCACATCACACACCTCATATTTTTCACCAATATTCATTAAACATTTGGATTCTGCAGGACACATTCTGCACTGACTACGATTTCTATAATGATCAGATTTTTAAAATGTTTTTCTCTTTTGTATTTGTGGTGGTAAAGTTTTGCTTGACATTTTTCCTTGAAGGAAGTAAACACAGCCCACCACAAATACAGACATTGACAGAGCCTCAGATGGTTAAGCCTTTTTTTCTCATTAATTCTCCTGATATTTTAGCTCCAGTAATCTAGCCCTAGACAAAAATACTGGTAGCTCACACTCAGGAATGCATGACGTGATGTAAGATTAAAAAATAACATTCTTACTACAAGGAAACAAACATTTTTAAACGTAAAGTCATACAGCGTGTAGATAAATTCTCTGTTTTAAACTCCTGCAGCACTGACAAGTAGAAATAACATTTCTGAAAGCTCAGAGAAATATCTCCCAACATTTGCTGAAGCCTAGAGAAAAAGTCTGGCAATCAATAAACATGTGATTGACTTAAATAATGTAACCTTGGGCAAGTTACTTACCATTTTGTCATCTGTAAAATGTAGAAAATAATGGTAATTAGCCACTTAGGGAAGTGGTAATAATTTACTTTTAAAACATGATATTGGTGGCTGGGTGCAGTGGCTCATGCCTGTAATCTCAGCACTTTGGGAGGCTGAGGTGGGTGAATTGTGTTAGCTTAGGAATTCAAGATCAGCCTGGACAACATGGTGAAACCTCGTCTCTACTGAAAATACAAAAATTAGCTGGGCATAGTGGTGCACGCCTATATTCCCAGCTACTTGGGAGGCTGAGACAGGAGAATGGCTTGAACCTGGGAGGCAGAGGTTACAGTGAGCTGAGATCATGCCACAGTACTCCAGCCTGGGCGACAAAGCAAGACTCAATCTCAAAAAAAAAAAAAAAGAAAAGAAAAAACAAAAATTTAGTAATTCTTTCTTTGAATAAAGAAGACTAACCGTACTGTAACAAGATTTCATATAACTCTCATTCTAAGGGAGTATTCTCATCTTCTGGAAAACTGAGTATTTTCATATATTAAGACTTGTTTTTAGTATTTTCTTTTTTAAACCAGCATGTGTACAAATATTTCTAACATGCATTTTAAGTCCCTTGTTTTCTTAAACAGAGTATGTCAATATACTTTACCATTTTCTCAATCATCACGGTTATCACCTAGAATACCAATGTTTATACTGTTTTGGTTCACAGCAATGGGTTCGTGAACTACATGGAGGTCTTGTTCCTCAACTAAGTGGCCTTGAGAAATCTTTTGCCGTTGCTGTTGTTGAGATCGAGTATCACCCAGGCTGGAGTGCAGTGGCCTGATCTTGGCTCACTGCAGTCTCTACCTCCTGGGTTCCGGTCATTCTCCTTCTTCAGCTCCCCCCACACACCCAGTAGCTGGGACTACAGGTGCGCAACCACCATACCTGGCTAATTTGTGTGTGTGTGTTTTTTTCAGTAGAGTCAGGGTTTCAGCATGTCTGCCAGGCTGGTCTTGAACTCCTGACCTCAAGTGATCTACCTGCCTCGGCCTCCCCAAGTGCTGGTATTACAGGCGTGAGCCACAGCGCCCAGCCTAGCAATCTTGTTTCTGTATAGTAACAGGGCCTGCTGAAGTTCAGTCCTGCTCTCACTGAGTCTACTGTTTTACGACCCTCCCATTTTCTGCTTCTGACCTTTGATGCCAGAAAGCTAGCAAACCAGGCTTGTTTCAGAACTTTTGGGTGTGGCCTTTTCTATGGTGTAGGACACATGGACTTCATGGGGCCTCTTATGATTGCTAAGTGGCTAACACTCTTACACTCTGTCTTCAGCACAGCACTACATTGCTTCATATTTCTGTATTGTAAAATTTGCCTGATAATAATCAGCTTGTTTCTCCCGTTTGCCAAAAGATTTATGAATAGTCAATGGAGCTTATATATTTATATAAAATACAAGTCTGGGAGGGTTTCCTTATAGTTCAAATATACTGGTTGAATGTTCAAAAGAATGCCAGCATTTCAAGCAACATACCAGTAGACAAGCTGGAACTCACTGATTTCATTTCGTTAGTCAAAAGCCAGACCTCACAGTAACTTGTATTTTAGTATCTTAGTTTCTCATTATATAAATAATGAAACTACTGGGGTTTTGGTGAGAAGGAAGAGAGAAGAGCCACATGGTATTCAAAGAATGCCAAGAAACCAAGAAACACTGCATTCTTGTGAAGATTCGATTAATATACTTGAACTATATGGAAACTCTCCCAGACTTTTATTTTATATAAATACACTAAGCTCCATTCACTGTGCAGAAGTCTGTCATCATATGGAAGAAACAAGCTGATTATCAGGCAAAATTTATAATGCAAAGTGCTAAATCAGGCACATTGCATTAAACATTATACTGGCTATAAACAAGGGTAGAAATTATGGAAGTGCATAGCTTTGGAAATTGAGTGAAAATAACAGCATAATTCAACTTTAATTGGATGCTTATAGATGAAACAATAATTGACTCTTTTAAGTGCAACTCCAAGATATTTTACAGTAATTTACTTGAAAAATACCTCCTTGACTCATCAAATCCTATCTTTAAAATGTTACCGTCATTCCAAGAAAATCACATGCATATACTTGGATGAAATGACTTGTCAAATATAGCTTGAATCCAGTAAAACAAAAAAAAAAAGCATTAATCTGTACTTGATCATTTAATAGCATAATTTTCCAAATGAAACACAGACAACACAATACGCATTTGCTGAGTCTCCCCAATGGCTCCCACTTGACTTTCCAGCCTTCATGTCTTCTGCAGGCCTTTGCAGAGGAATCTCTCCTGACTGTCGCTCTCCGAGGAATTCTCACACTTCCTGACACCATGCCTCTACCCAGGGCGCTCTGCCCTCCCCAGTGGGGACTATCACATCTCCTCACCCAAATCTTATTGGAACACCTTTCCAGGTCCATCATAACTGCTCTATTTCCCAAGAAGCCTTGGGGCAGAAATAATCCCTCCCTGCTCTCACCCTCACGGTACTCAGCACCTGGTACTCTCATGTCCAACTTGTATGCTCTGGGTTTTCTTATAGCACACATGGCTTACTAACTGCCTGTCTCCCAACCACACAGAGGAAGCTCTTAAGGCCAAGTAGCACCACTGTATGTCCACAGAAACTAGCATGAAGACTGTGTACAAGCAAATTAACTGCAAACCACATCGTGAAAATACCAAGCATAAAGAAAGAAAAAGATAATATTTTAAACACCATCTAATGCGGAACAGTTTCTTAGGGCCTCTCTGTAATAATTTTAAAGTTAAGGGGAAAATGCTTCTCTTAGTCCACTCCGTATAAACTCCTTAAATATTAACTTGCAATTTTTAAAGCATGAAATGACTTTTCCCCTGTGGCTTTATATAGAACCATAATAACTGCAACATGAGCTAAAGGCCTCTGTAAATGCCTGATACTAAACTCCCACTGTGAGATTCCATGTGGTGGCTTGTTATCAACCCTACCTAGAACAAATGTGGTCAGCCAAAATATGACTATGAGACTCAAAAACATTTTAGGGGCTCACACAAGCTTAGGGCTTTGACATTTAAGTGAATACCGAGAGGCCCGCACGGACAGAAAAATCTTAGGAGACTCAAAAGAGCTTTAAACAATGAAGCTGTACATTTTTATAGGGCACATGATCTGAAACCTCCAAAATACAGATATGTCAATGTTATATGAAGCCATGTCACTTTACTAATTTTTGGCATAAGCTGTCGCCTCAAAAAGTCTTAGTGGTTTCCTTGTGTATGGCAGGTACATGGTGTCAGATGCACTCCCAAAGTGCCATGAGGCGCGGACGAGACATCAGCCCCGCTTTGCGTGTGCAATTCCTACCTGCAGAACAGCAGCCTGCATCTGCTGCCTCTGGCATCTGCTGCCTCTGGATCAGCCTCTATGCGGAAAATGGGAATTATTTTTTCTTCCACATTCAAGACCGGCAAAGTAAACTAGCTCTGAATCCCAGCCAACTGCTCTTTGTTGCAGAAATCAATATAAGCAACAGGGGGAAAAAGAGCAATACAGGGACTAAGCCTCCAAAATCCTGCATTTTTCTTGGCTCTGCAAAGGTCTCCTTATTTCTTTCGGGAACACCAGAGGCAGGAGTTTGAGGTGGGGGCTGCAGGAGCATGTACCGCAAGACCTTCTTACTGAACTACAATCTGCAGCTAACTCTTTGTCAATCTCTGCAATGGAGAGACCGCATACAACGTATTAAAATCTAGTTTAAAAAAAAACCCTCATGTTCACATCATTGTTCAAACTTTCCTACTAGAGCTCGTTGTTACAAAGAATAAGATGGACTCATTTTAAAGCCTAAATCTTGCCTTTCCCTGCAGCTGGAACGTTCCCTACACAGCCCTCAGATGGCCTGAGAATATCAGTGGAAACAGCTAGTAACAGCCACTTCCTACCTCTGCAGGGTTCCACCAAATACTTGTACATACTTGGGTTATTTGGTCATTTTCCACAGTGTGGGACAGCATAGGTGCTGCCATTTTCTCAGCTGAGAAACGGAAGGCTCAGGGAGTACACAGAGAAACATACAAGGGAAGACATCCAGGAAATGCCAGATCTCGAGGTCAAACCACGATCCTAATAACTACCCTCAACTGCCTCTGTTATAAGCCACCACATTCAATCTTTTAATAGATAGAGAAGTCAGGGACTCAAATAAGTGACAGAGACAGAACCAAGGGTTTCACACAAGGTCTCACAGAGCCTACAGCCCGAGTTCCGTCTCTGCCTACGAACCCTCTGCAAAATCCAGGTGTTCTGCCTTCAGGCCCAGATGGCCTTCCAGTAGACCACAGAGTACCCAAAAAGTGCAGCAGGGCCCTGCTGGGAGACCCCACTGCACTTCAAGTGCTGCCACTTTTTTTTTTAATTTGAGATGAAGTCTCACTTTGTCAACCAGGCTGGAGTGCAGTAGCACGACCTCGGCTCACTGCAACCTCCGCCTCCCGGGTTCAAGCGATTCTCCTGCCTCAGACTCCTGAAGAGCTGGGATTACAGGCGTGTGCCACGATGCCTGGCTAATTTTTATAATTTTTTTTTAGTAGAGACGGGGTTTCACTATGTTGGTCAGGCTAGTATTGAACTCCTGACCTCGTGATCCACCCACCTCAGTCTCCCAAAGTGCTGGGGTTATAGGCGTGAGCCACCGCACCTGGCCGGAGTGCTGCTTCTAACTGCAGCCCCCTCATGGCAGCCCGCCACCCAACTGACTGCTCTGGGCTATTTATGAGACAGTCCCTGCTCTTGGGAGACATCCCTCTTTGGATTATTCATCCTCTCCTCACCCCTCAAGCAGCAAAACCAGCACACGCTGTCCCCCAGCGCCAAGCCCCACTCCAGGGTTTGCAGGCAGCTGCCTCCCTCTCCACCCCCTCTTCTAGAGACAGTCAGGGCTCCTGACTCTGGGCTGGGCTCTGTGCTGAATGTTACCCTTTGTCTCAGAACCCTGGGCTGGCTCTGACGGCTGGAAAGCCTGAACAACAATGATGAATCACAGTATTTATTTTTGAGGTTTTCTCCAAGCTGCCTCTTCATCAGCTCTTAAATAGCAGCATTCAAGCTGCCACAGACACTTCCCGAAGTTTGCTGGCCTAGGGTTCCCAATGGGGAAAACATCACCTCCCTGGCAACAAATGCAAGAGCTTCCTAACACCCCTTCTGCAGGAGAGGCACCAACTGCATCTCTTACAAGATGGGTGGCCTACATGTTTAAATTGATTTTCAAAATTATTTTCAAATCCCTCAGGTTGTGTGAGCAACGGTGGATTTCCATTTCTAAGTGTGGTGACCTTTTCTAAAACTGTTTTATGCTTTTCACTCTTCTGTGATTCGTGCCACCTAGGACTGCACATTACATTCATTTGGTCCATCCAAGTGAGCTGTTTAAACCAGTACAAGGAAACTCGTCCCTTCAAAACTGAATTAAAGAAGCATCTCTCTGGGCACAATGAGCTTTTCTGATGTAAAACTCTCATCCAAAAGTTAGCCATTCTTATTAAGATTGAAAGCTTAAATTAAATGAGTTTACTAAAATAACTAGCCTTGCAAAGGGGAAACATCAGAATAACTCACAAATTAATAATGTATTCTTTCTTGCTGTGCTATTTGACGGCTCATCATATCAGAGAGACATTCTCCACCTAAAGCATTTATTTACACACACACACGACTCAGCCTGACATTTAAGAGTGCAAAGGAGTTTAAAAAAAGGCAGTCAGGGAAAAACAGGAGTGAAAATCTGAGGACACCACACAGAAATACAACGATGTCTACACATGAAACTCAGTCTCCAATAAAAAAATGTTTTTAGTACATCTGCCTGTGAACAGATGAGCTTTGGTAAGTGTTGAGATCATAAGGGAGCGGACTGTTCTTTTCATCGCAGTTCAGAAGATAAAAGGAGAAGTACAGACTGCTGATAAAACTCTGGCAGCGTAACTGTTAATATGCCTATGCTTGCGATGAGGGCCTCAGATAACCAGGGCCCAGGAGACGGCGTGTGGTCAGCAGAAACGGCTACACTGTTCTTCCTGGGATGGCCCTCCTAAGTCCTCTGGGCACATTACACCATCAGGTAATTTGCTAACTGGAATGCTTTCAGGCTAAATGTAGAATTCTGTTTTGCTATGGTACTCATTCCAATCTGTGAAGGTTATCCTCAAGTCTCAAATGCCACTCACGCCCATAACTGGACCAGGACAGTATTGCCAACAAGGGATGGGGCTGAAAAATAAAAATGGCTCCCACTGACTGACTGCTGGACCTGCCACCAGATGCTTTGAGTCTACTCATTACTTAATCCTGATAAGGCGACCCCATGGTAGTATCCCATTTTGCAGAAGAGAAAACTAAGGTTCAGAGAGGTTAAGTAACTCTGAAAGATACACAGCTTTAAGTGACAGAGCTGGACTTTGAAAGCCACGTACTTTACCCTGTCACACATCTCCAGAAGTGATCAGCTCTGGGCCCTCACTACTTCCAAAATAAGCTCTTCAGTAACATCAAGAAAAAGAAAAGGGGCCAGGCATGGTGGCTCACGCCTGTAATTCCACTAGCACTTTGGGAGGCTGAGGCGGGCAGACTGCTTGAGCTCAGGAGACCAGCTTAGGCAACATGGTAAAACCCTGTCTCTACTAAAAATACAAAAAATTAGCTGGGCAGGGTGGCATGCGCCTGTAATCCCAGCCACTTGGGAGGCTTAGGCATGAGAATTCCTTGAACCCAGTAGGCGGAGGTGGTAGTGAGCCAAGATTACGCCAATGCACTCCAGACTGGGCGACAAAGCAAGACTCCATCTCAAAAAAAAAAAAAAAGCAAAAATAAAGGGGCACCGTGCAGAGGCCCCTGGATAAGAAAGCAATCTCTTACTCAAAAGAAATAGAAAATGTCTAGGAGCTTAAGAAAAAGGGAGGTAGAAAATACTTCTATTTTGTTCATGGATACTTTTGTATTTTTCTACTGCAAAGATGAGATGGCAAGATGACAGGTCTTAAACACACACTAAAGAAAGTTCCGCCGGGCACGGTGCTCATGCCTGTAATCTCAGCACTTTGGGAGGCCAAGGCAGGTGGATCACAAGGTCAGGAGTTTGAGACCAGCCTGACCAACATGGTGAAACCCCGTCTCTACTTAAAAAAAAAAGTTCCATCAGATTTGTGGGTCTCATGCCTTTTCTTATGATGTGAAGACCACAGTGACATTTGGATCACAGAGAAAGCTGTCTGTACACAATCTTCCCAAGAATGTTAATATTTAAGTGGTGCCTCACATGTATAACCTAAAGAATCCCAACTACAATCTCAATCAAATCACAAAGTGTACTTCGCTTTTAACCACTCAGTTGGATTCTTAACACCGCTTTCTAAAAGCCATCCTTAGGTCCTCTAAAAGCCAATCTTAACCATAAAGTTAGAGTTCATTTTCAAAATTTTGTACTTTCTCAGTGATTCTTATCTGCACACTTACACTTTACATCTGTGGCCCCAAATAATTCTCACCATAAATTCCAGTAATCATCTACTTTGGTGAACCCGGCTTTGGTGAATTACTGTTCTCAAAAAGAAAAAAAAAGGACTGAAACACTGTGGTTTTCCTCCACTTCTGATCTTAGGCAGGCAAGAATCCTCAATTCCTGGATGCAGGCTGAATTACTACAAATAAAACCAGCTTCAGGAGCACAGTGGGGGCTTCCCCGAGAGTAAAATTCACAAGGAAGAACTGGAGCCCAGAGAGTGAATTACTGCAACAGAGATTCTGATAATTAACTGGGGTTATCTACGCAAAGAATGCCCAGCTCTATACATTGAATATGATAGAGCGGATTTCACAGGTCGGCTCCATGAGAGCAAGCCCCAGCCATTCACCTCTATCTATCAAGCACTCATCTCAGGGCCTGGACCCACACTGTGCTCAATCTGATGAGTACAGGAAGACAGAAGGACAGACAGGTGGCTGAATCTGTCCCAGGAATCCACAGGAATCTGTCACATGATCCACTGCAGAAAACTGGAATTCTCACGAGGGAAAAGCAGTTAGAACCTGTCTCATTAGGTCTCCTTCCTAATAACGCTGATAATAATCGTGATCACCACCACCATTTGTAGCTGCTACTGCTGCCACTGGGGAAGATGGCATCAGCCACAGCATCCTCCCTTCTGCAGCTCAGAGGGGTTAAGCAAGAAGCCCAAGGCCACATGGCCAGGTAGGGAAGAACCCAAGATTCAACCCTGGTCTTTCGACTCCGAAGTTAACTATGTTTATGCTATTCTAATATTTCAGATATTTTCATTTTCATGATCCTTCTTTCCCCAGACTGCATAATCCATGTTGTAACCTCATTAAAGCCTTTCCATGTGGGTTTTATTTTTCTAATCTTGTGTGTTTTCTGCAGCTTTTCTCTGAATGACAGATTAGTGGAGGATCTATCCATAAGTCAGAAAACTGCATTCAGATGATCTAAACTGGACAGAGTACACCAGGAAAGTTCTAGTCACATAGACAAATAGCTCATATTTCTTACTCCTCATTCTCCTATCAGGGCTTCTCAATGGCATTTGAAACTGTGATCAGAAATATACTGAGAAGACTGCAAAAAATGTCCAAGAAACGTCAGAATTGGAAAGGCAGAGCAGGTGCAAAAAAAAAAAAAAAAAAAAAAAAGGTAATCAGTCCAAAACCAGGTAAGAAACAGAAACTAAGAGTACATAAATATCAGTGGACAGAAGCCAACAGCTATTCAAAGGCAGGTGAATAATTAATAACCAGGGGAATAAGGAGGGGAAAGAAAAGAAATGCTGTCCATTCTGCATGTTCGTTCCAGGCATGACTGTGTTTTGATGTAAGTTTTCACTTTTATTTCAAAGGTAGGCATTTTAGTGAAAAGGAAACTGAATCAGGAAACTGGAGGTCTGGCTTGGATAATCCAACCCCACACCTGTGTGGGCCCCTCATTAAAAAGAGGGGAATGGACTAGAAGGCTCTGTGGACTGTTTTTCTTGTTGTGAGATCAGAGACAGTGACCAGGTAGTGAGGAGATCCCACCAGGTTTAAGAGGGGAAGGATAGATCCAACAGGGACTTGACACTAACCACTGAGAAAAGGTCTCAGACTCTGGTGGTCTGCAGAACCCCTCGAGACCTGGGTTTTGTGCCCCTACTCTGGTGAGAGAGCCAATCCCAAGGAAGCTGGGCCAGCTCAGCGCTGATGGGGACACTCATCCCATCAGGTAGAGGCCTGTTTGGCAGCAGGGGTGGGGGAATTTGAGTCCAAGATGGAGCAGGTTAAAGAAGCCGCACTGAGTGTTTGTGTTTTATTAACTATCCCACAAGACATCGATACATTTCTTTTTCTGCCATATGTTGGCTTGAGGTAAGAGCCCCTAACCTGATGGACACACAGATCAACAGATGGCCTATTTATACTCAAGAAGTTCTTAAGGAAGCCTCATCGTTGGTGACTTTTCCCATCTGGCAACACGGGATGCGTAAGAAGCAGTGTAGATGGGCAGTGAAGGGTGATTAAAGGTGTGAATTCACAAATCACACTGCAGGTTCAGGTCCTGCCTGCTGCTGGGTAAGCCTGGGAGGAGTTACTAAACCTCCCTAAGCTGTTTCTTTAGCTACCAAGCAAAATGTTAACAGTACAACCTCAGAGAGTTTGGGGATAATTTGAGGAATAATTCACATGAAGTGCTGAGAACAGTAGCTTTGTAGGTAACACAGACAAGGTAAATGCTAACTACTAATATTACTTATGGTGGTGGTGATGTAAGTAAATAATTGTCATGAAGCATTTTTATACTATAGTCCCACTGAAATGGAAATATACTACAATCAGAATTCTTTGGATTAATAAAATTAGCACATGACACTAGACAGCCTAAGTCTACCCCAGGCAATTCCCCTCATGTCACTGTCAGTAAGGAATAATACAGGAGAAGGTCAAATTACCATGAGTCCTTACGAGGTTCGCTTGTCTATTCCCTTCATGTTAAAAGTTTATTACTCAAATACATTGGGCCTCAACATTCAGAAAGATCAACTCGTGATTTCTAATACCCAGAATACAAAACCCAAGAAGAAGACAGACAATTAGGGATCAGAAGCGACCTTCAACAGATATGAAATACCAGCAGAATACACAGAAGACAATAGAATCTCCCTCACACATCCAAGACCCCAATTCCTCCTGCTAGTGAGAACAATAATAACTGACCCAGTTCCCATCCGAGGGGAATATGCAGATACAAAATCCTGGCTGCAACACAAAATTGTGGTCAGCTCCACTTGGGAAGAAAGTGGTCAAGGTCAATGTAATCAAAAGTAATCATTTTCTAATTTTTTTTTTGGGGGGGGTGACAGTTCCAGAAAAGGTCATGATCTTCATATTGCCTCTAAATGACAGAAGAACATAGGCTAATAGTTGGAAGCTTTACTTCTGCTTCTCCAGAAGGCAGGGCTCAATAAACACTGTGGCCTCAGAGAATGAACAAAAGGAAGGGCTGACGTGCTGCAGAGTCCGACAACCTCTAGACAACTTGTTTAAATGCCTGAGAAGCTGGCTTGTCTGCGCTGCCCTTTCCAACAGCCTGTACAGGGGAACACATTCCTCTGTGGCAGCAGAAAGAAGCCTGAGCAACCAAAAGCCGCTCCCCCGAGGTAACAGCAGCCTTGCAGGAAACTCGCAGAAGGAACAGGGTCTGCCCGGCCAGGGTGGGCGGCAGTCTGGACTGTCTCCTTCGGATCTTGACCGGCTGCTTAAGACCAAGCCACTGGGTATCAAATCAAAGCCTTAGATGGGAAAGACGAAAGGGCAAGATGAGTCTGTAAACCAGGAGAGGGAGGCAGAAGACTGAGCCTACCACATTTCTCATTTGCCTAGCCAAATTCAGCATTCATTATAAACCAAACAGCTGACACACAGACTAGCAGCCTTGGGTGTGAATTGTTTCAAGATACATGGCCTTAATATTTATTCTGATGCAAACCAGGGGGGATCAGGAGAGGCTAATACTGAGCTCCAAAAAGGGATGCAGTAAAACAGGGCATGTGGCCAGTGCCCTGCTGCCTTCAGAGGACAGGACAGAGGCCTGTCTCATCTGAATTAATGGTAAGCCCAGGAGCAGAGGAAACATTTCTTCTTTTAGGTAACCTAAATACAGTTACATTGGTTAAGAGAAGAAGTGATGGGGAAAAAAATAGTGAATTCATAAAATTTATTTAAAAAAAAGAGCCTATGGCTTTTGTGCTGTTTTAGGGCATTGCTCTAAATATCATTTGGTGAGAGGAGAAGAAGTGTAGGACTCAAAAAGGTAGTATCTAAGAGATACATCACAAAGAGCTCTACCGTTTGAAGTCTCCTCTTCCTTAAAATCTGCTTCCAAAGGACTCAAGTGCTGCTGACTGCCTAAGGTTACAATTGCCTTCCAGTATTTTCCAGCCGGGGATTCCCCTTCACTGAAAGAAGGGAAGCAAACAGGTCTGTTTTGTGCTAAGAAAGCACCGTTCTCTGCCGAGGATGCTGTATGTGCAAACCAATTCCACCGACAGCAGCAGTTCAGCTGCTGGGAATAAACCCAGCCTCACAACACCCTGAAAAAAAGACCTTGTATACCGTCCATGTTCAGCAGCGGCAGCAAGGCAACCTGTTCACGGTCACAGCAATTGAAAGCAAGGCCAGGTCAGCAGCAGGGATGTAAGTAGAAGGAGTTCCAATGAGTCCTTGCAGCAGGGTTTTACCCCATGCAAAGAGGGAAGGAGATGGGGTTGCAGTCAAATTTCAAGGATGGGCTGGGTGCAGCAGCTCATGCCTGTAATTTCAGCGTTTTGGGAGGCCGAGGCGGGCAGATCATCTGAGGCTGGGAGTTCAAGACCAGCCTGGCCATGAACCCCATCTCTATGAAAAATACAAAAGTTAGTCAGACATGGTGGTGCACTACTCAGAAAGTAGAGGCATAAGAATTCCTCAAGCCCAGGAGGCAGAGGTTGCAGTGAGCCGAGATCACACCACTGTACTCCAGCCTGGGTGACAGAGCAAGACTCTGTGTCAAAAATAAATAAATAAATAAAATTCAAGGATGAACAAATGCTTATGAAAAAGTACAAGTCCAGTGTAGGGGGTAAAAAAACCAAACTATCACCAAAAAGATAAGGAATTGTCATGTAATTTTTTTAAAGCTCTCAATTGGCTTCTTAATTTCCTCTGAGCAAAGATAATTTTCTCTTCCTTGGGAGAGACTCAAGGGACTTAAGGTGTTTTTGTTGCTGCTGTTTTTTTGTTTTTTTAAACCAGAATTGAGTCACTTGGGGGTAAGAAAATCCATCCCTGAAGGGAAAGTCATCTGCAATTTTCCCTCTTGGAAATTCACCCTGATCTGCTCAGAAGTGGAACATGGTGCTCTGTCAGCGAAGGCGCTGAATAATGCAGGAGCGAATCCACAGAGGGCTGGGGGAGGCTCGGCTGCTCAGCTCCTGGGCCCAGAAGCTGCACACTGCTCCTCTCTGGGGAAATCAAATTCCACCCATGGAAACATGGGCTCCGAACTGTGCGGTCTGGGGAAGGAAAACAGCACGAAGGTAAGTTTGAGAAGAAAGTCCGCTCTTCAAGTCCTGGTTGCTGCCCAGGGACTTGCAGATATCCACAGTGCCTGGCACCCCTCGGTTCCATCTGACACCCTGAAGACCGAGGCCCGCCAATAATGACATGACGCAGGTATGAAAAGGAATGGGTGAGAGAGAGGCTTATTTAACCAGTGGCGACAGGAGGCCACCAAAAGGTGATTTATAAAAACGACGGTCAGGTTGCTGCACCTGAAACAGGGCATGCTATAAATTAAACATGACTCCAGGGAGCCAACAACCCAGGGGTTTTTCTGCCTCCTGATGACAGCCACAGAGCAAAGCAATTGCCTGCACCGCAGGTGAAAATAACTGAGCCTCTCAGCGCAGATTTCATACTAAGGTCACTGGCGAAGTTCTGGCAAAGCATGGATGCCACCAGCTCCCACTCCAGAGATGTGGATTTAATGGGCCTGGAACCTGCCCAGGCTGCCATGCTTCATCTGAAATCTCCTCGGAGGATTCTACGGTTCAGGCGGGACTAAGAACCACAGATCTGAAGAGTACTTGGAAGAAACGGTGGCTCCAGGGCTGCAGAATTCTATGTGGCTGGGGCTCCGCCTGCCCTCCAACTGTCTCTGGCTGTGCAGAAGAACATGCAGGGGCCCTACTGGGGCCTCTGCCCATTTAATAGAAGGCTTTCCTGAAGCCCCACGCTCAGGTGTTTCCCGTGTGAGCAGGAGCCCGCAGAGACTCCTGCTGGAGCAAAGAATGTTACTAAAAAGCTCCTAATTGCCATCAAAAATCTAAGTAATCAATAGAGCAACTAAAAGTGTCGTCAGGAGGACACAATGTGGGCCCTTGTGTCCCAAAAATCTAATTAATCAGTGGAGGAACTGGAAGTACTGTCAGGAGGCACAGGGGAAGGAGGGTGCTGGCTGTTTAATCCATACCAGGAGCAAGGTAGGGCACACAAAGATGATTTTTCTAGATCTCTACTACTTGCCCCAATATGACCACCTCTGAAACACAGGAAAGGAATAGTCACATTTTAGGCAGCATGAGGGCAGAGGCACTGCACAGACACCTGCAAAAGTCGTCCCTGGATTCTCTTGCCCAGCTTCCACTGACAGAATGCCTTCAAGTAGGTCAGTGAGCCACCCTTTTCCCTCAGGAAACATGCAGTTGATCCCTCTAATGGCAACAAAAAATACAAAGGTTTGGGAGCTGACACCTCCCTCACTTCTTTGGAGCAGAGGGCAGAGGACAGAGAATTCTGCGAAACATTCACTTTCTTCCTCCTCATGGAAACTGAGAATCAAGCTGAGGGCTGAAAAGAGGCAACAAATTGCAAAGCTCCTGTGGGGCTTTTGATATCCAGCATCTCTATCGCTGAGAAGAAATAGGTGTTATTTGATGATACTTTCTTTCTGCCCGAGTATTTTTCAGTTTCCCTGTTTTGGGAGAACATTACGAACTGAGAGTATGCTGACAGGTCAGGTGCGGTTTATTTTTCTGACATCCATGTATGCATATATTAGTGAGTCTTGGTGTTTCAGGGGTCTCTGGGTTTCAATAAAATATATTCACGTGTTTATTCCTCCTTCCATCGCTCAAACCAAAGGATCATCTCAATGGGAATGAATGTACTTGGCTTATATCGCCACCAGGACTGTTCAAAATCTTTAATGAACTTCAAGACGATAAGGATTCTAGCCAGGATATGCTATGCAGCTGCCAAAGAAAACTGAACTTGGGGCAGAAAAGCCATATATCATTCATTTTCCAAGAACTCTCAAGGGTGCATTCTATGGGCAATCCATAGAGGTTCATAGAGGCAAAAGGAGTCCTACATCCTCCCTGACTCGGTTTTCCTTATTTCATGTCACAGATCTGGGATGATAGTTAAAGAAATGAGAAGGAGCAAGGAAAAGTATCTGGAGTCAGCCGAAACATCAAGTGTATTTGATTAGCTTGCCCAACAGGCAGTATAATCAGCAGCTTATTTTGAGGCTTAAGAAGAGAATTTTGACTCTGATTTAGCCAGCTAAGCCATGAGCCACAGTACTCAGGGACTTAGCACAAGAACGCATAAAAATGAGCGACGGCCCTAGAGCACGTCCATAAGGACGTTTTCACAACGATCTTTGTTTTGTTGCTCAAAATATGTAAGACTAGCCTTGGGACAAATATAAAGAAACGAAAATTTTCCAAAATCTCATTTTACCTGTGGAGAAAAATGTAAAGACTATGAGATTTTGTAATTCCACCCATGGGCCACCCCCTCCCAGGTGACTCCAGGAAGAGCTCATCGGGTAATGTTAATTCTACCCACAGGTGATGGGCAGGAAGCTTGATGGTCCGTGATCTCCACAGCCCATACCAGTGGCTCATCAATGAGAAACAAGGCTCTGCAAGGTCACAGGGCCCTGCAATGCTGGAGTTAAGATGCAGACATGACTCTTTGAACTCAAAAGCTCACCAGGTCAGCTGCTGGTGGAAGTGAGCAGTTAGTCTTATTCATAACGTGTCTTATAACTTGAAAATGCCTGGACAAAATAAGGATGGAGGAAAAACGGCTATTACCATAACATAATGTTACAGAATGGTACTGTCATCTTATAAAATTTGTGAACATTTATAAACATGTTTTTAGGTTCATACTTGAACTCAAACTTCTGCAAAGACCTTAACTACAAGGATATCAATAGTAATCAAAGATGAATAACACGTTCAAACTCGACTGAAAACCAGAGAGGCTTAAAAACAATAAAACCACAAGAAAAAGAAACTGGCTTCTCCATTAAGGCTAGAACCATCTGACTCCAAAATATCAAAACCCAAACTGGACAACAATTTTGCTGGGCTTATGTATCATTTGTACTTGATTTTGAACTTCAAACTCTACTATTTTTCCCTCCTCTAACATTTAAAAGTCATCTGTCGCCTCTTAAACAACCAACCAAAGTAAACTCACAAGCACCCAATCAAAATACACAAACTAAAACACGCCGTTTTTATAACTTCCAACTATCATTTTAAAGTATCTTCCCTTCCAGTCTTACGTGCCATATTCATTTTTCATTGCTGCTGTAACAAAATACCACAAACTCGGTGACTTAAAGCAACACAAATTTATTATCTCACAGTTCTGGGGTCAGACTTCCAAAATGAGTGTTACAAGGCTGCAGTGGAGGTGCTAGCAAGGCTTCCGGGCACCTCTGTTTCTTTGCTTTTTCCAGTGTCAAGAGGCCACTTGTATTCCTTTGCTCATGGCCCCTTCCACCACATTCAAAGTGCAACCCTTCAAACTTTGTGTCTGCATCCTTTTGTGAGTTCATCCCCCACTCTCATAAGGACCTTTGTCATTACACTGGGCCCACCCAGATAATCCAGGATAATCTCTCACGAGACCCTCAACTTAACCACCTCTGCATTATACTCTTTTCATGTAAGAAACACCCTCACAGGTTCTGGATATTAGGACATGGATTTCTTTTTGGGGGGAAAGGCACATCATCCTATCTACTAGATGTACATACTTATTTATCCCATGATTGCAATCATATACCTGTAGTAATGCTGCATTTTTTTTTTTTTTTTTTTTTTTTGAGACGCAGTTTCTCTGTCACCCAGGCTGGAGTGTAGTGTTTCGCTTTCAGCTTATTATAACCTCTGCTTCCTGGCTTCAAGCAATTCTCCTGCCTCAGCCTCTCAAGTAGCTGGGCTTACAGGCACCTGCCACCACACCCAGCTAATTTTTGTATTTTTCATAGAGACAGGGTTTCACTATGTTAGCCAGGTTGGTCTCAAACTCCTGACCGATCCTCCCGCCTTGGCCTCCCAAAATGCTGGGATTACAGGTGTGAGCCACCCTGCCCGGCCTATATCCTGTTTTTAATGGAATACTGTATTAAACATTTTCCATACAGTCACCAAGATTGTTGTTTTTAAACCAAATCAAGTCTCACCCAGTTGAACATATGAATATATGTTAAGGGGGTGGAAAGTTAAATACGATAAACAGGCTTTTCTTTTAAAATGTCTTTGTAATATTTTACAAGAAAGTGACTTTAGTCATTAAAAAGTAGAAAGGAAAATAAACAGCAGTATGGCTATATGCTGACCCATGAGGCCTGGGCAATTACTTCCATAATACCAGAGCTGATGGGAGGAGGTTGGAGCAGACAAAGGTCTGCGGCATTTCTCATGGGAAGCAGGCAGAGCGGATCACTGCCGCATTCTATACAAAACACAATCAGATTGTCTTTCAGCAGAACAGAAATAATCACCCTATTGTCTAACCCATGAATGACCCGCAGAGCCACAAAACAATAATAAAGGCAAAAGTAGCAACTGGCTCCCTCATTTGTATGTTCTATAATCTGCAATTTGTTGCCTTATAAACGTTAAGGATTATGACCTGTGGATGCAAATTGCACTGGTCATCAGCGCCAACAGCCAAGCACCAGGATGACTTTACCTCCTATTTTACCTATTTTATAAAAACACAGAATAACGAGAATGCAAAGCACAGAAGGAAAACCCTAAAAGGAACCAGGGCGGGTCAGGGGTGCGTAGGTAGAGAGGTGGAGAGTATAGCTGAATGGCTTCTATTCAGTTGTATCATATAAAAGAGGGGTCAGCTAACTTTACCTCTGAAGAGCCCGTTAGTATTTTCAGTCTCTGCCTCAAGTATTCAACTGTCTGTGGCAGGGCCAAGCAGCTGTACACAAGACACACACAAACTAATGGACATGACTGTGTTCCAATAAAACAAAACAAACCTTGGGCAAGATGTGGCCTGATAAGCTACAGTTTGCAACCCCTGGTATAAGAGACCAAAGTATCCTCAAACTGCTTCTTCATCATTTCTAAACTAATTTACCTCCCTGCTAATCTTTAACAAGTCTTGGCTCTTCTTAGGAGTCACACAGACACAGGGGTGAATATCATTACTGACCCCAAATCTTCATACGTGGCTGCAGTATCCATATCTTGTTTTTAACATGACTTAGGAAGAATTCCTTGTCTCTTGATTTTTGTTACTTTAAAGCCTGTTTTATCAGAAACGGGAATTGCAACCCCTGCTTTTGTTTGCTTTCCATTTGCTTGACAAATCCTCCTCCTGAATACAGCACACCGATAGGTCTTGCCTCTTTATCCAATTTGCCAGTCTGTGTCTTTTAACTGGTGCATTTAGCCCATTTACATTTAAGCTGAATTCCTCCCCTAAAGGTACAGCATATTTCCCTGCTTCCTAATTTTGAGCTTAGCCACATGGCTCACTTTGGCCAACATAATGAGATAGAAGTAACAACATGCCCCTACTAAGCCTAGAATGAAGCAGACGTAGTGTTTCTGCCCATCCTCCTGAGTTTCCCTTGCTCCCTTAGTCCTGGGAAGAGCATACCCAAGCTAGCTGCCCCGGTCAGAGGCAGAGGAGAGGTACATGGAGCAGAGTCCATTCACGGCCTCACAATGAGAGGCTGAAGTTCCTACCTGAGCACAGGTGAAATCAGCCAACCCTCACGTCACATGCAGATTAGATCTGCAAGTGGTAATATGATTGTTGTCGTAAAGCCACCAACTTCTGGGGTGGATTGTTAGGTGACCACAGCAAATTAATAAATCCATTAATCATAAACCAAACCACTTGTTTATTTCAAAGTCATCCAATCATCTTCATGGAAAACCATCTCCTATGAAATAATTCTCATATATATATATATATATATACACACACACACACATGCACACATAAATTTCAGCTATATACTTAATTTAATTACTAATAAATGTTCTAAGATTTTCTCATAGTTATGTGTAGCTGCTTTTATCCACTGATCAAAACAGATTTCTGTAGAGCAATATACAATTAGCATACACAATTTCCAAAATTTTTCAACCACAGCAGTATGTCATTTTTTAGACCATTTCCTTAAACCTATGGTTTATTATTATTATAAAGGCAATCTGGAACCATGATGACCTTATTGTTTATTTATAGGAAGTATTATTAGCAAAGTAATTATGTGCACAGAATATTCCCAGACCTTTTTCTGAATTAAAAAAAATAAAAGACTTCTGGAAGGCCAGGCGCAGTAGCTCACGCCTGTAATCTCAGCACTTTGGGAGGCCGAGGCAGGTGGATCATAAAGTCAGGAGTTCGAGACCAGCCTGACCAACATGGTGAAATCCCATCTCTACTAAAAATACAAAAATTAGCTGGCCGTGGGGGTGCACACCTGTAATCCCAGCTACTCAGGAGGCTGAGGCAGGAGAACTGCTTGAACCCAGGAGGCGGAGGTTGCAGTGAGCCAAGATTGCGCCGTGGCATGCCAGCCTGGGCAACAGAGTGAGACTCCATCATAAATAAATAAATAAATAAATAAATAACTTTTGGAAGACAGGAAAAAGAGTATGGAGTGGCCCTGACATGTTTCTGTTTAATTCATGAAGACAGGGGTTTATTTTCCACTTTGGTCTCACACTTCCGATATTATTGAATCATGACTTTCATCAACACTTCTATCAAAGAAACAAATGCCAGTCCCTCAGGATGAAACCACACTTATCCAAACTCTGGTCAGGGTCATGTTAGACCCACACCTTTCCAGTACACTCCAACTATTTACATCCATCTGAAGCAGGTCCATGTGCCCTGGCAATCTTCCACCCTTCACTAACCACCGTATCACACATGCCAGTGCTAATCTCTCTCCACAAAATACATGTACGACTGGGCACCAGATTTCAAGTGGTTCTTCTCCAAAAATGTGTCTCTAAGTGGATGGTCCAAAATATAAAAGGCATTTTCCAATGCCAACCTTTCAGAGCCTATTTCAGTCATGACAAATAGGAAATATATTAATATCTATATTAATAAGTTCATAAATATTTACAACTTTCAATTATTAGTCACAAAAATAGATGATGCTGATGGTGAGCATCTTGAGACTTTAAGCTGGAGAAAACTCATGCAGCGGCAGGCACCTGACGGCTTAACTCAATGGTGCTGGTCTGGTTTACACACATTTCTGCTCTACAGGGTCTCCCATCCTCCAGGAGGATAATCAGAACTTTCGTGGCTGCAGAAGTTCTGAGTGAACAAGCAGGAGTGGGATATGTGAGGCCTCTCAATACCTCAGCTTAGAACTCCCATGATGTCACTTGTGCTGCATTCTACTGGTCAAAGGAAGCCACGAAGCCACTCGACTCATAGGAGTAGAGAAATAGACGCCTGACTGAAAGCAGAGCAAAGACATGTTATAAGAGAACATGTAACCAGGATGGGAGGATCTGTGGCTATTCTTTGCAATATATTACATAGACCTAGCAGTCATATATTCTATTGTTTCTACATAAAAAGGGCATTGTAGTTTTATGACTTAGTCTCCTTGCAGGGAAGAGGTGGGGAAGTGATCTTGGATAAAGAAAGATAGACCCAGACACCTGTCACAGGCTTCTCCTCACCTGGGGCAATAGGCAAGGGTAACTTTCAGGCCAGTGGCTCTGTAACCTAAGCTCTGTGAGCACGGAGATTTGTCTGTATAGTTCACTGTTGGATACCCAGGGCACAGAAGAGAACCTGGCCCATAAAAGGCAAGCAGTGAAGATCTGTGAAATGAGAAGAATAGACATCTCTTAGGTGTTCTGATTGAAAAATTACAGATGAGCTCTGCAGTAGAAGATGAGAACAGGATTCTGACATCTGACGGTACTAACTGTACGTAACGGTCATCTCAAGTCAACTGTTCATAAGCCAGGGACTACTCGTATTTAAAATTAGAGCAGAGAAATGACGTGCTAAGACATTCCCACATCAGCCTCCCAAAACAACAGCAGCAGTTTCTTGTGACTCAAAACCAAATGAAAGCATATTCCTGCATCATTCCAAAGGGACAAAAATGCTCTTTGCTAACTTTGAAGGAATCTGAATAACAAGCAACAAATTAGCAAAACATACAGTCTTCCACCGAACAGTGGACCTTACAGAGTATCAGGAATGGAAAATCATAGACAAACAATAAGTTTTGGGAAAGAAGTGCAGTAAATGGTTTTGTTGGATGTTGGGTGTTGAATGTTGGAGCCAGCAGACCCCAGCAGTTGTCTGGCTCCCCATTCTCCTCCACCCACCCACACCCTGTGTCCAGTGCAGAAGCTGAGGCCTAGGACTTGCAGAGCTTGTCTGATGTCACCCAGCTAGGCAGGAGCAGAGATGCGATAAAAATTCAGGATTTCAGACTCAGCTCTGAGCTCTTTCCACTACACCCTGTTGACAGTTTTCGGCCTTACTTGCAGCATAAACAAGCTTTTGAATATAAGCAACTATAAATAGTAATTAGTCAGAGTCTTGTATTAGATATGTTGACATCATCGGAAGGCAATTCTGTTCATTACAAGCCCCTCTGACGCACACTCTGAAAGTCACTGCCTTCTTCATGTCCAGCAGGCACCACCCTGGACCTGCGTTAGGTCCAAAGTGCATCCTTCCAGCATCTTCCAGCAATCTGAGCTTCAGTACAATGTTCCCTCCTCCTGCAAGAGCTCACTAAATACTCAGGTGCATTTGCTTTTCTCAGCCGTATTCTCAGGGAAGGGTGCACAATTTTTCTAATTCTTTTGCACATTCTCACAGTGTTGAGCAAAGATCTGACACAAACGTTTTGGTTAAACATAAGGTAATATTTATTGAATGATTACTATGTGCTGGACAAAGAGCTAGGCATTTTACATGCATTATTTCATCAAATTCATCCCAAAACTCTGTGTTTGTAGGATTGTTTGTCCTCTGCCCGTAGACAAACTGGTCGGGAGAGGTTAAGTGCCCTGCTCAAGGTCATACAATAAAGATGGTGCTGAGAGTCAACCCAAGTGCTATTTGACTGCAAAGTCTGCGTTTTTAGTTCCTGTTTTTTCCCAATAACGACCTTCCTGAATTTAGGGGAGGAAGTAGGGGAACGCATTTTGGAAAGTATACCAGGTGATTCAGATGTGCAGCCAAATTTGGGGGGTCAGGGCCCCACACTCTGAAATTTTACTCGGATTGACTGATCTTGCTTCTGTTTTTCTGCAGCCAGAATGACGGTGTGACCAGAACCTGACCCAAGCTCACCTCTCCCAGGTGACTCAGGCCACACACACTTCAGAGAGTATTGTCTTCACTCCTGTATACGAACTTTAATCCTTTCCACACAAATCCTCCGTGGCTATCTCTGGATACTGTTGGAAACCAGAGGGCACCAAATCTTTATTCCAGGATCAGTAACAGGATTCACGATGACACCGAAGGTCTATCAAGCAAGTCCTGATGGCATAGCCCAGGAAGGAAGCAGAAATCAAGGCCCCATTGTATTCATAGTGGGTTTCATTATGAATGACGCCCTTTCTTTCGGGAGCCTGGCTTTTTAAATGAGCCACCCACACATGCCACACGTCAGCCAATGATAGACCCAGCTAGACAGTCTCACACTATTTTCCCAAAGTTCAGAATAGACACTATGGTTTTCACTGCTATGTACAGGGGCGTCTTAACCTTCCTATCTGTAAGCATGCTTCTAGTTTGTCTTGGGCAGCTAGTTCCTCCCCTTTAACAAAGGATACCTTGGGGTTCAACGTGAACCCACTGTACAGGAAGAATTTGGGCTCTTTATTACACAACCATATGACACCTGGCACTAGACTGAGCCTGTCCGGGAGATCACAAACAGAAGCTTCCACTCCCATCCTGTGTTTCACTTTGCTCAAGGTGGTCCTGTTTCAATGACTGCCTCCTCTTCCCCCTGCCTCTTCTCTCCTTTTGGCCCTGCCAACTGACAGGAGCTCCTTTCTGCCTAGCATAACTGAGATAAACCTGTAAAGATACTACTGAATACTAAAAGGAAATAAACATAGAAAGTGCAAAAGTGAAAAAAAAGGAGGGGGGGGCATTATAAAGCACAGGTGTTCTCATCCTGCTATAGTCGGGTTCCACTGGCTTTACCCAGGTCGCCTGCCTTTGGGGTGTCTACCAGCTCTCCCCAGGGGCAGGTTCCTCCCACAGGGCTCCTGGTCCACATGCACCTGCAGGACCTGTCTGTTGCCCAGGAGCTCCCTTCTGTACATGCTGAGGGATGTATGCTCCAAACCTAGAGAAAGACACCTGTCTCCATCACGCAGAGTGGAAGCCAAAATATGGCTAAGATGGAAATGAGAGATTGAACAGTAGCTAAGGGGAATCACAGATCTAAGAAAGAATTCCCTCAGAGCTAAATTTAAGTTCGTTCCTCAATTCTTTCCTTCACTCAAGTATTCTGTTGTTTCAAAGAGCTGTCTGCATTTTGAAGACATAACACGAGAAACCAGGGGTCCCTATTTCCCAAGCCAGGGTTCTTGCCTTTCAAAGAGTCAAGAAATACAACCATTCTTGACCCTATTTTCTCTTCTCACACATACGGTATACATCCGTAAACCTAAGAGGCATTTATCTTCTACAAGATATCTGAATTTGCCTGAGACTGCTCTTCTTTTTCTTGAAAACAGTCCTACTGCACAAAGTCCTTCCTTTCAATATATACTCTAACTTCGGACACTAAAGAATCCAGCTCCAGAAGGATGACTCAATTCATCACTGCTTAAGTGGATATTTACTTTTAGTTGTCCTAATTAGCCAAAAAGGGGGAAAAAAGTCACATTTTAGTCTTTCATAGAGAAAAGATAAACCTTATTTTGTCATTTGTACCATCTTCTGGGATCTTGGAAATAATACTTATTAGAAAAAGTTAAGTGTGAAAAGCAATTGAGAATTAAAGAAAGAAAAAATCTCTGTGGCCGTGCACGACCATTACCCTTATACAGGAGTTTGCCTCTGGATGCTGAAATCCTATTTTAAAACTATAAAAATGAGACCTCTTTTATGGTCATTATGCTTTATCCTATAGATCCCCATCACTATAATATGCCACTATTACCATCTTTGGACTTCTATACTATATAAAAACATGAGTTAGCAGTTGCCAAATACTTTCTTTCACTGTCTGTGAATATACTTGCAAGAGAAACTGCAGACTGCTGCAGAAATCTGGTAAACGTCAAACATTTTTAGTACTTTTCTTTTTAAGGGGGCAATTTCCAAATCAAAATTAGTTGAAGCTGCTATTTAGTTTGTACTGAGTGGACAAATGCCCAGAGTCTTGAGGCTGCCACAAGCCAGACTGTACATGAAACATCTCCTACATGAAGGCCCCCTGCCTTCTCATGTGCCAATGATGCTCTGGCACGGAGACTTTTAAATCAATATATTTTTAAAAAACATTCCATAGCAGGCTTCTTTTTTTTTTTTGAGATGGAGTCTTGCTCCATCACCCAGGCTGGAGTACAGTGGTACAATCTCGGCTCACTGCAACCTCTGCCTCCCAGGTACAAACAATTCTCCTGCCTCAGCCTCCCGAATAGCTGGGACTACATGTGTGTGCCACCACACCTGGCTAATTTTGTATTTTTAGTAGAGACGAGGTTTCACCATGTTGGCAAGGCTGGTCTCGAACTCTTGACCTTGTGATTCACCTGCCTAGGCCTCCCAAAGTGCAGGGATTACAAGCATGAGCCACCGCACCCTAATTTTAAAAAGCAATAAAATCTGGCATGACAGACCTCAGAGAATTTCATCGTCCCTGAATAGCAGTGGCAGTAGTACTGGAGTTATTTTACTTTTCCTGATAAGTTTAGGAAGAAATCTTTTGGGGTTTAAAAGTCAAAAATCAGCAGTCACATTGGAATGAGAATGAAGGATATGCAGTTAGAAAAGTGTGGCCAAGTGTTTCTTCAGTCCAAGGAGAAAGTATAATTATAAATAATAAATCTGGATACCTGAAATTTAGCAGAAAAATGGTTGCCAACTGCATTAGTTTTGATAAGCGGAACTCAACGTGCCTTTTCATAGCAAGACAAATACAGACTTATGCATTCAAAGTTTTTCTGTTCTTTGAGGTGGCTCACACCTGTAATCCCAGCACTCTGGGGGGCTGAGGCAGAAGGACTGCTTGAGGCCAGGAGTTCTGAGACCAGCCTGGGCAATATAGAAGATCACTGCATTTCAGCCAAAACAAACAAACAAATAAACAAAAACAAACCAGTTATCCTAGTCTTCCAATAGCTTAGGAATCCAAAAGCCACCTTATCCAATATCTTATTTTCATTTATTTATATTTTTTTGAGACAGAGTCTCGCTGTGTTGCCCAGGCTGGAGTGCAGTGGCACGATCTTGGCTCACTGCAACCTCCATCTCCCAGGTTCAAGCGATTCTCCTGCCTCAGCCTCCCAAGTAGCTGAGACTACAGGTGCATGCCACTACACCTGGATAATTTTTTAATTTTTTAGTATAGACAGGGTTTCACAGTGTTAGCCAGGATGGTCTCAATCTCCCGACCTCATGATCCATCTGCCTCGGCCTCCCAAAGTGCTGGGATTACAGCCGCAAGCCACCGTACCCAGCCACCTTATTTTAACAGTGAAGTATATGAGCTCTGGGAATTGCCAGGAATCCTACATGGTAAAGAGAACTGCACTCAACCATATCCAAGGCAATCTTGGCTCCAGAAACACAGCCATCACCTAGAGAGCTTGGCAAATGCAGAATGCCAGGCCCCAGCCCCTGCATTGCTGCTTCAGAAGATCTGTGGTGCATGCATATCTGCTAATGAGCTCCCAGGTGATACTGATGCCATAGGTCTAAGATGTCCCTTTGAGAACCGCTAGCAGAGGGAATGTTGATGGGAGTGGGGGCTGGACGAATTAGTGCTTACCGCGTACCAGGTACTTCAAGATCCTTTATCATCATCGATCCCATTTAATTCCTAGCATAACTTGTAGAAGAATCACCAATTGAAAGGTGAGGAAACTGAGGGCCAGGAAGGTTATGATGTCTGCTGATGAGTGGGAAGGCAAGACATAGTCCTAGAGCAGCAAGAATCCACTCTGCCTTCCAATTGCTCCACCCCCATCTGAGACCCCAATCAAAAAAACCACATACATCATAAAACGCCCCGCATTAATATTTGACTGGACCATCTTACAAGCTGCCAGCTGGCTAATAAAAACATTCTAACTGGAGGCCTCCAAGCACTCAGACACAATATGCACAGCCATTTTTCATCCCAGGAGCCAATTTCCATCTCTAAACTGTTGTTGGAAATTTCCAACAATCCCTGTAACTTTTGGCTTGCTCCTTTCCTGGACTCACTCAACTATCTTCCAATCCCCCCTTCTCAATAAGCCAACCCTAATGGAGCACAAAACAACGGCCGGCCCCAACCCAGGATGTAACTCACCATCTACAATAGAAATCGCATGAGCCCATTGCCTCTACTTTTCGAGGTTCTATGACTGAAGTCCCTGATGTTTGTGTGGTGTTTATGGGTATTGAGGTGAAATGTCTTTAGTGTAATCTCCAAACACAGATTTCTGTGCTTTGTAGTGTGTGCATCATAGCACAACATTTAATATTAAGGCTGTGTGTTGATGATAATGACCTGCAGTAACTCTCCATATCAGGGAGTCCCTTCCACGGTATTAACAAAGCAACTCCAAGATCTGTTTCCATGACAACAGCAGCATCACACAGGAAAGAGAATGAGGAGAGTACAAAAAGGCTTTTTAGAAACTGTTACCAAAATGCACACCCAGTTTAGGAGACTGAAAATTTTCTGGGCATTAGATTTAGGGTTAAAAAACCTTCTCTTTTTCGAATGTATTCTCTAATGATGTGACTATTTTTAAATGTCTAATAGGGACTGATTCAGAACACTATAAATACCATCCAACTGCCAAATTTCAGGAGATCTAAAATTAGGTTACCAGGTTCATCAATTTCCCTAAGAAGATTCTCGTAAAAATAGAACTAACCTTTCTGGTAGCACGCACAGTAAAATGCTGATAGTTCAAATGCTATGGTAAATAAACCATACTTACTTAAAAGCAAAAAACTATTAGGCAACTCCAAATAAAAAACATATTTTTTTCCTGAATAAAGTTAAGACGGGGAATACCTTATGAAACAGGAGTTTCTTAGGAGGCCCTTCAATTTACAAAGCCACAGACTGAAAATACCTCCCAGCAGTATGTGGTATAAGCAAATCATATACTACCAACCAATACAAGAGAAGGACACATCACATTTTCCTTTCTTACTGTGCTCAAGATCAGCCCCTGCTTATGTTTGCTTCTCTCTCGTGAAGGAGGTGGAAATTAAATGAAACACTGAACAACGCCCGTGGCCGCCTCCTCGCCTAATATTTATTTTCTGCCATTATTATTCCTTCATTGGCCATCAAAGATGACAGGGCTGTCTTACTAAAAACACCCTGGAACGACAGCCAGCATTGAGAACTTTTTTTTTTTCCTCTCAGCTACCGGTAGGTAAGGTTCTTTCACCTACATGTGTACCAAGTTATTTTTAAAACTTGCCTTGTTCTTCTCTGGTTATTCTGTTTCAATAAGCAGAAGGGAACCTGGAGCCATACTCACATCATCCACCCTCAGCACCCTTGCTGTTAGATGGTCCACGTTATGGTCATCCACACAGACACAGAGTGGACTTTTCACGCAGAAACTGACATGCAGAAACTGCTTTGCAAAAACAGCTTGATGAGTAATTGTCAACTTTGTCACAAGCATGGAAGTTGCACATCTCAACTAGACACTACTTGGGCAAAGAACTCGGTGTTACTTTTTTTCAATAACTATCCATCATGCTAAGTGGCCACAACGGATTGGCTCAGAAAAACCTGTTAGAGTGATTTTGGCATGAAAAAAGTTAAAACAGAAATTCTGTCTAACGTCAATGTTAACCCAAGCAGAATCTCTCTGATCTCTATTCATTTACTTGCTAATTCAATAAATATTTGTTGAGAGCGAGCTACATGCCAGAGTCTGGGTCAGCACTGAGGACAGGTACAAGGAGAAGATGGATAGGTTTTGTTCTCAAGGGGCCACAGACAGAGAACAATTACAACAAGCGGTATGAAAGTCTTCAAAGAGGTACTCAGGAGGTGGAAGAGAAGCAACTGAATTGGCAGCAGCGAGGGGAAGAGAGGAGTCCATGAGGGACAGGCAGGAGTCAGGAAAATCTGAGATGCCAACTCCGATTCTTGAAGGAAGAGTACGAACTAGCCAGGTGGCCCAGGAGGAGCTGAGGTATTCCAGAGAGAAAACCCAACACCTATTCTAGCCTCGTGTCAAACTCCAGCCCAGGGAAACCATCACTGCTGCTTCAGCCCGGGTAAGAACTCGCATTCCTTGTTAGCCCCCTCGGCCTCCCTGTTCTGCAGCCCTTGTTCTGTGGCTGGAAACATCTGCTCACTGGAAGTTATTCTCAGGGTTGTACAAAACGCTGTCCCCTGATAACCCGTTGAGAGTGGTCTGGGTCAGCATGTGGAGTTCCCAAGGTGAGTCCACCCTTCCTCCTAGAAAGGCAGCTCTCACATCAAGTCCTGCAAAAACATTTTTTTTTTTTTTTTTTGGAGACAGAGTCTCGCTCTGTCATCCAGGGTGGAGTGCAGTGGTGCAATCTCAGCTCATTGCAACCTCTGCCTCCCAGATCCAAGCGATTCTCCTGCCTCAGCCTCCCGAGTAGCTGGGATTAGAGGCACTCGCCCTCACACCTGACTAATTTTTGTATTTTTAGTATAGAGACGGGGTTTCACCATGTTGGCTAGGCTGATCTTGAACTCCTGACTTCAAATGATCTGCCCACCTTGGTTTTCCAAAGTGCTGGGATTACAGAGGTGAGCAACCACACCTGACCTTATTCTTTTTTCCACACTGAACATTCCTGGCTCATTTTCTGGGTCTCTATGCTATGGCTTACCTGATCCCCTATCCTCCCAAGTGCCCCTGGTCATGCCAGTTTCTTGACACCTCCTTTAATATCAGCTGCCTGTGCTGCACAGTGTCCTGCAGATGAAGCCAGCTACCCCCAGAGGAGCCCCACCTCCCTCAGCCTTGGGGATGCTCTGCCATTTCTGCAGGCAACCCAAGCTGCTTTAATGACTACTGAGTTTACTAATACACCTGCTTTGCTTCAATCAATCCCTATATATACTTTCAGGAGCTATTACATAATAATATTATGACTGAATAAACACAAGTATTGAATCTCAAAACATTTCATGATTACAACAAAATGCTCCTAATAAAATAAACAACTTAGAAGTAGTACAATTACCAAACAGAAAGAACCAACAAAGTGCTTCAAGAGCAAAGAAAAGGACTGTTTAAGAAACAGCAGCAACAAAAAACTCACTGCTGGGCATAGTGACTCACATCTGTAATCCCAACACTCTGCAAGGCCAAGGTGGGTGCACTGCTTGAGCCCAGGAGTTCAAGACCAGCCTGGGCAACATAGTGAGACCCCATCTCTACTAAAAACATAAAAAATCAGCTGAGCGTGGTGATGCACTCCTGCAGTCCCAGCTACTTGGGAGGCTGAGTGGGGAGGATCACCTGAGCACAGAGAGTCAAGGCTGCAAGGAGCTGTGACTGCACCACTGCACTCAAGTCTGGGCAAAAGGAGTGAAACCCTACCCCCTAGCACCCACCCCCCCAAAGAAAAACACAGGACTTCCTCATCCCTGTCTCCTTTTTCTGTCATCAACAGATCAAGAAACTCAGTTAATTCCACTGTATCTCAAAACCCATCATGACATCATGCAACAGAATCCTTCCTGTACTAGAGATGAAGTCACAGCAATAGTAGCACTGAAAAGGACTTACGCGCACACACACGCACACAGGCAATCCTCGGCTACTTTACGACAGAGTTCGCTGTTAGTTACCTATCTAATACTCATTATCTTCTTTATCACAAAACAATGTTAACTTTGTTCAGGTAGAAACATGCTCAACAAAAGCAAACAAAATCCTCCAAATAACCTAACCTCCAGAAAGCTAACATTTTCCAAATGGGAGTGGCTACATGATAGGGTTCTGGCCAAGAAGATGTAAATGGAAACTACTGGAATGGAATTGTTTCTGGAGGAGTTCTTTGAACGGGAACAGCCTTAACAAGCATCTGTGATTCGAGTTCACCTTTGGCTCACCTCCTGCTTGGAGCATGGGTAGGATGCTAACGAAGCAGGCATCTCGCACCTACTAGGTAACAAAGATGAGGATGAAAGAATGAACCTGCCAGACAAGACAGCCAAACTAAAGGCCGGAGGAGGCTGGGTCCCTCACAGAATCGTGGAGCTGCTGTATCAGCTTTGGGCTGCTCTGTTCTGGACATTTTGTTAAATGAAGAGAGTGAGCCTCCTCTTCAGTTCAAGCTGCTGCTTAGTCAGGTTTTCTGTTGCTCATGTTTGAGTCCCAGGATGACACACCTAGCATGAAGCAGTCTAGATATCTGCAACAGACAGCTTTATCACCACACTGTTGGGTGAAGGAGAGTTCTCAGATGGGTTGGTATGTTTCATTCACATAGCATTCTGGGAGGTGACAGCGCTTTGTCACATTTCAAGAGAATTACATGGATGAGACTAGAGAAGGGTGAGAGTACAGTAGCCCTTTCATCTGCAGGGCCTATGTTCTAAGAAACCCCAGTAAATGCCTGAAACCGTAGCAGTACCAAACCCTATATATAGTATGTTTTTCCTAAATATACAAACCCATGTTAAAGTTTAATTTATAAATCAGGCACAGTAAGAGATTAAAAACAATAACTAATAATAACATAGAACGATTATACTAATATACTGTAATAAGAGTTATCTGAATGTGGTCTCTCAAAATATCTTATTGTGCTATACTAAAGGTAACTGAAACCACAGATAAGTGGGGACTACTGTACTTTAAACGGAATTGTAGGACTGTTCAAAATTGTATTGTTCTAAGAAGATTAAATCCAAAAAGAAAATCACCTTAAAAATCCATTAAATGATTTCAATCTTTTAGGTTCCCTTCTACTTCCTGTTCCCTCACACAAACTCTGCTGTAGTGACAATCATAGCTATAACTTCATATTAAGCTTTTACACCTAGCATCATATAAGCATTTTTCTATGTCTTTATAAGCATCATTTTTAAAGGCTGCATGTTTTTTATCACACTGATGTATCAATTTACTTAACAACTCCCTACTACTCACCAAGAATATTAGCAGAAAAAAACTGATGACTGCAGAGAACAATCTAAGAGAGGAGACGGATTCAAAGTCAAGATGCAGCCATAATATTCAAGATTAGGATCCTATTAGATACAAATTATTCTCAAGGTCTTAAATTCAACATTTATTTCACTCATCCAGAATGGGAAACATTCAGAATCTGGTGGTTCATTAAGTATTCTGGTTAAATAAGATTGATTGTATGCATTTTATTTTAAAACTAACTTTATAGGCCGCATATTCTACATATTAAGATTATGAAGAACACCCTTTCATTTGGAAGATGTCCAGTCACACGGTAGGTCTCAGGCTCCACTGGCATGGCAGGTTTATTACTATACAGTATGGCATCGCAGTCATAGAAAGGAAAAAGCCTCTACTGATCTTAGGACCTTTCCCTTTAGTTTTATTGTTAGAAGGAAACAACAAACCCTGTAAGATCCTTCATCTCCCTTGTGAAATGAATATGCATTCACTCATCCAGCCAAAAAATCTTTATTGAGCACTACCACGCACCAGGCACCATTTTAGTTTAGACAGAAGAGGAAGATAACGTCCTGCTATTGTGGTGCTTTCAGGCTGGTGGAAAGATACGCAATAATCATGTAACAAATAAATCATATGGTTTTAGATGATGACAGGAGCTATGAAGTGCATAAAGATAAAGTAAAAGAAAGTAAGGAGGGGGATCAGACGCGGTGGCTCACGCCTGTAATCCCAGCACTTTGGGAGGCCGAGGCGGGCAGATCATCTGAGGCCAGGAGTTCGAGAACAGCCTGGCTAACATGGTGAAACCATGTCTCTACTAAAAATACAAAAATTAGCTGGGTGTGGTAGTGCACGCCTATAATCCCAGCTACTCAAGAGGCTGAGGCAGGAGAATTGCTTGAACTCAGGAGGTGGAGGTTGCACCACTGCACTCCAGTGATGTAAAAAGGCTCTCTAAGGATGCATTGTCTCAGCAGAGTCCCAAATGGTGCGAATGAGCATTGTGAAGATCAGTTCTATGCAGAGGAACTGCCCAGTGCAGCAGCCCTGGGGTGCAAATGAGCTTGGGACGTTCTGATCAGCAAGGTGTGCAAGAGCCAGATCACAGTCATGAAAATATACATATATATTTTTTTTTGGAGACAGGATCTCGCTCTGTCATCCAGGCTGGAACGCAGTGGCACAATCTCGGCTCACTGCAACCTCTACCTCCCAGCTTCAAGCGATTCTCCTGCCTCAGCCTCCCAAGTAGCTGAGATTACAGGCACCCGCCACCAAGCCTGGCTAATTTTTATATTTTTTGTAGAGATGCGGTTTCACCATGTCGGCCAGGCTGGGTATATGTATTTTTCATTCCAGTGGTTAAGAGGAGGACACTGAAGGGTTAAGATGGAGTGACGCAATCATTTGATCTGCCTGATATTAACACATGCAAAACACCAGACTGGCTACTGTGGAGGGTAAACTGTAGGGGATGAGAACGTAAACCAGGAGCCAAGCTAGGAAGCTATTTGGCAAATAGTGAATTTCTTCAGTGGCTCTTGTGCTGGCCTTTCTCATTGTCTGGCTGCCAGAAGGACAGAAGTTCACTATGTGACAGCCGGGCGCGGTAGCTCACACCTGCAATCCCAGCACTCTGGGAGGCTGAGGCGGGTAGATCACCTGAGGTCAGGAGTTCAAGACCACCCTGGACAACATGGTAAAACCCCATCTCTACTAAAAACATAAAAATAAGCCGAGTGTGGAGGTGCACACCTGCAGTCCGAGCTACTCAGAAGGTTAAGGCAGGAGAATTTCTTGGGCCTGGGAGGCAGAGGTTGCAGTGAGCCAAGATCACACCACTGTACTCCAGCCTGGGTGACAGAACGAGACTCCACATCAAAAAAAAAAAAAAAAAGGAAGTTCACAGTGTGACAGCATGACCTGACGTGAACACACATGTCCAAACTGACAGTGAGCAGCAAATACACAAAACCAAGTCCATTTAGTACCTAGGCATGTGATTCCTTCTTAAATGTTCAGCCTACTATTTTTCTTCCACATCTAGTTTTACACATTAAGTTATTCCCGGTTACCAATTCTTAATGGGGGGAAAAACAATGATTACGATGAATTACCTAAATCCTGGTGCATGATTCAAACTTAGCAAATGCGAAAGAGAGCAGCCCTGCCTTTCTAATTTTAAGACCTGCTGTATGAACTCCCCTTCTTTTTCAAGCTTCCTTGGTCTTTAGTGATTAATTTTAGTAACTGGAGAACAACCTGTTTAAGAACAAATGAGTCATAACAAGCTTAATATCTAGAAACCTAAAATCACCCTCCTGCAGAGAGAATATCATTTTCGAGCATGAAATTCTTATGTTTTAAACAGTGATACCCCATGTTCATTCTACAAAGCTTCCTGCCTTGAAAAAGAGATGAGGAGGAACCGGCTTGGGAGTCAAAAGTACAGAAAGCTAGCAACAAGCATATTGCTTTATGAAAGGCACTGGTCACAGGCATGTTTTATGACATGAAAAAAATACCTCACCCATTGTAAAGCAGTTATAATCTGTGTGTTTACATTATTTGGGAGGCAGGGGCAGGCAGATCACTTGAGCCCTGGAGTTGCAGACCAGCCTGGGCAACACGGCAAAATCCCATCTCTACAAAAATACAAAAATTAGCCAGGCATGGTGGTGTGTGCCTGTCGTCCCAGCTACTAGGGAAGCTGAGATAGGAGAATTACCTGAGCTCAGGAAGGTCAAAGCTGCAGTGAGTCATGATAGGGGCACGGCACTCCAGCCTGGGCGACAGAGTGAGACCTCATCTCAAAAA